>CM077159.1:137393690-137692759 GCA_039583875.1 Platanthera guangdongensis | reverse complement strand
GTCTTTTTATTTCGTTAGTTGCTTTACAAATGGTTGCTAGGTAATGTTATCTCTTTTTCACTTGCGAGGTAGTCTTTCTTGGTGTTTAGAACTTGTACCAAGCTACTCTCGAAGCATTTTGCGACTTTTTTACGTTTTTTAGAAATGATTTAGGCCACCATTTGAATAGTTTGAGCTTTTCTTGCCCACCAAAAACAAAACCCTTGCAAAACATTTTGAGCCTTTCCTTTTTTTTCCCTTGTTTTAGCTCCACCTTTCATTTCATTATATTCACCAAAGCCAAAAATCTTTCCTATTTTTGCACTATAAATTTGAGCTTAAAAATTATTCTTTGTGTGAAGGGTTTTATTTTTGAAATGAATAGGAATTTCCCAAGCTCATTTTTGGAGCTTTCTTATCCAATGCTATTCAAAAGGAAAAAAAATTTGAGAAAAAATATATCATTACAAATCAAAAAAAAAATGATGAATGCAAAAAGTTTATGTTTTGGCCAAGTTTATAAAAGAAAAATTTTCATGGCCTTGTTTTTGTAGTTTCATATTGGAAAAATGACATACTTGTTATTTCTCACATTTTTTTATGCTATGTTTATTTTGAGCTCACCTTGGTTAGTGCCTAAAACCTTCATATTTATCTTTGATTTCACTTCCTAATCATTTACCTAAGCCAAGTTTTAAATGCCTAGTAGAAGTCCTATTGATCTTAGAACGTAATTCGCGTAGTGGAGAAAGTGTGAACGTACAAGCCTATGACCACCATCATTGATGGATTTCTTTGGAGGTATCTTGGGTGTTTTAGGTGTTAATGTTTATCTAGCAACCGAGTAGTTTGTTAATTATGCGCCGTTTATTTAGAACTTCTACTTTTGTTTTCCTTATTTTCATTTATTTTTGGATGCCTTGTTTTAAGATTAGAAATGTGTAAATCTTCTTTATGTTCTAATGATATTTTTAGGTCTCCACTTTCAAGTTTTCTATTGTGCACTTCTCACCCCACTAGTTGTTTAACATAGGAATTAGGATAGTTTAATTTTTCATGTTTTGTTTTTCTTAATTATGCAACCTAAATCTTCTTTGTTTTCATTCCCTAGTTCTTTAAGTTTTATTTGCTTGAGGGTAAGCAAATACTCTAGAGCATGGGGGAATTTGATGACTTTTTTAGTCATCATTTTTGGGGTAGTTTAGTATGCAAAAATTCCTAGTTTAATTATATGTTTTTATGTATTTTTATGCATGTTTTGTTTTATTTCTTCTTAAAGTCTTTTTGTGTTAGGATATTATAATTCCTAGTTTTTTTATATTTTTATTTGCTTGTTATGTTGCAATTTATTTTGTAGTTTTAGTATATGTTTCATATCATATGCTTACTTGTGTTTTGTTATGAATATAATTATTAAAGTATGATATAGTATGTTTGTAATGTTTATTTTCATTTGTATTAACTAATGTTTTTGTTTTTGTTTTATTTATAGGTTCAAAGTCCAAGCATGTGCAGCCCTCTTGTTCAAATTCCAAGCATGTGCAGCCCACTACTTCAAACATGCAGCCCTTGAATTATTTCACTCAAGCCCACACAAGAGCATCCCGAGTTTTCAATTTGGTGCAGCCCTCAAGCTCAAGTCCAACATGCAAGCAGCCCACTTCAAGCATGCCAGCCCGACCCTTCCTTGGTGCAGCCCGCCACCCATCTACTTAAAACATGCAGCCCAAGCACCCCCCAACTAAACCCGAGCCTATATAAAGCCCAAAGCAGCCCCATGCAGCCCCTCCCTCAAGAGCACCCACCTAGCCTCCTACCCGAGCCCATGCATGAATTTATCCAAGTGCATGCCGACCACCTTGCATGGTTCTCTCATAAATGCATGGTCGGCTCCCTATTTTCCCCCCTTCATTATTCTACATCCCATTCCCCCTCTCTACTTCATTTTATTCATTTCCATAACCACATTCATGCATGTTCCCTCCTCTCTCTCCTTTTTATTATTTTTTCTCCACTCTTTATTACCATCCATCCCCCTCTTATATTTATTTCATTTCTTTTAAATTTATATGCATGAATGTATCTTCTCCCTCTTCCTTCATTTTATATCATGCATAAATTCTCTCCACCTAATTAAATGCCATGCATGCACTCTCCCTACACATGGCCGTCCACCCCCCTTGCCTCCTTCTCTTCATTCCCATCTAAATCTTCCCTGCTCATCTATAAAAGGCACCATGGTCTCATGCTTTGGAGAGTTGGATTTTGGAGAGCAAGTGAAGTTCTAGTTCAAGAGAGTGCTTTCTTTTGTTGCTTACATGTTGTTTAAGTCTTTATTAGTGCAATATTTGCTTTTGATAGTGTATCTTTTCTTAGGTAGTATAAACTGTCTCCTTATTATTTTGTACTTCTCCGTTTTTTATATCAATGAAAATGAATTTCTTTTATCTTTCCGTGCTTTCTTTCTTAACTATGCGTAGCTAATCTTCTTTAGCATTTGATCATGAGGATCCATGATTTGAGATATGAATTATTTGTACTTCGTAATTTTATTTTTTGCTAACTTTCGCTCGTCGATCCCTCTTTGATTTATTTCGAGCCGACTCCGTATTTCCGGTATACGGTAGTAGGCCTTTGATCTCATTTCATAATAGTCGAGAGACTTGTTGATTTGAAAGATCACCAAAGAGGGAAGGAGTTGAACGCAATCCTAGAGATAGGACGACGTAATCCTCCGGATTGGAGTCAAATCCATAGTGCGGATCACCTCGATAATGCAACTTAGACCCCCTTTGATTTGTAAAGAGATTTCGATCAAAGCGTCTATAAGTTAGGAGACTTAATGCTCTAGCGAGATTTTGTCTTATTTTCGGATCCGTCACGGTCGAGTTAAGTCGCACTTATAAAATTATTTTTTTTTTCTCCTATCTCTTTTCATGATGAATCATCGATCAGTGCTATCTTTTAATCCATAGTTCCGTTTCAGATTTCGTTTCAGTTTGGTTTTAAAATTCTCAAACCCACTTTCTTCCGGTAGGATAATAGTTAGAGCGTGAGTAGAAGTAATTGACAGCCCCGTGTTTAAATACGACCTTGGTACTACGATTCGACAGGTACGCTTGCCTGTTCGGGTTTTGGCCCACCACTCCGCTGCTCCAAGGGCCAAAGGAGGAGGAGGACCTATTTTTATATCTCGGGTCGGGGCGGAGGCCCTGAGCTCTGTATTGGTTCGGAAGAGGGAAGAAGCAGCTACCCATATATTACGTAAGCCGGTTTGAGGAAGGCCGAGCTCCGTATCCAATTTTGGAAAAGCTGGCCTTCGCCCTGGTCATCTCGGCCCGAAGGCTGCGGCCCTATTTCCAGGCACACTCAATCCGAGTGGTGACTGGCCATCCTCTCCGCAACATCTTTGAGGGGTTGGAGCATTCTGGTAGGCTGGCCAAGTGGTCGGTGGAGTTAAGTGAATTTGACGTCTCCTTCGTCCCCCGCCTCTCGATCAAAGCTCAAGTGATGGCTGACTTCTTGGCCTATTATGTGATTGAGGTGGCGGAGGAAGTGCTCACTCGTCCGACCCCTTGGAAGGTGAAGGTAGATGGCGCCTCGGGGAAGCACTCCGTAGGAGTGGGAGTGATCTTGGAGAGTCCGCAGGGGACTAGAATTGAGTAGATGGTGGTGGTGCACTTTCCCATCACCAACAATCAGGCCGAGTATGAGGCTGTGATAGCAGGGCTACGCCTGGTCTGGGAGCCGGGGGTATTGGACGTGGAGGTCCTTACTGACTCCATGGCAGTAGCTTCCCAGATAAATGGGGATTTCTAGGCGAGAGAGCCTACCCTGCAGCTATATTTAGCCAAAGTAAAGGGGGTCATTGGCACGTTCCAAACTTTTTCCATCCAGCACGTGCCCCGGGAGGAGAATGAGCAGGTCGATCAGCTAGCGAAGCATGGTCCCCGGGTGGGGGGTACCATCACCGACTTGTTCCGCCATTCCATCGAAGAGGGGGAGCTTATGGAGATAGACCAGCGGCCTTCATGGATGGATCCGGTCGTAACTTTCCTTTCCACGGGAGAGTATCCGGAGGGGGTAGATAAGAAGAAGCTCAGGCACAAGTCGGCGTACTACCTCCTCTAGGATGGGCAGTTGTACAGAAAGACTCTCTCAAGGATGTTGGCTCAATGCGTGGCCGAGGGGGAAGTACAAAGAATCTTGGAAGAAGTCCACTCCGGGGAGTGTGGAAGTCACTCCGGGAGTCGGACCCTGGAAGGGAGGATTGTCAGGAAGGGGTACTTCTGGCCCACCCTGGGCCGAAATGCGACAGAGTTCGCAAGAAGGTGCCACAAGTGCCAGCTGTTTGCCCCATCCGGCTACAACCAGCTCAGCGACTCAAGAGTATCACAGCCCCCTAGCCCTTTGCCATCTGGGGAATGGATTAGGTTGGACCATTCTCCCAGGCCTGTGGGCAGAGAAGGTTCCTACTGGTAATGATTATTAAAATTCAACAAACCGCAGACGCCCCCTTGGATACCCTGCTGAAAACTCAACAAACCGAAGGAGAATACGCCCACTTATATGTTGAAAGTTTTCCCGGATCGTGGAGTTAACAGTGGTTATCTCAACAAAGCAGTAACAACCAGCAACACATGCAGCACAAGCTTCTTTATTGATCAAGAGCAAACTTCTTTACAAGGCGAGACATACATGGCGAGACATGCTTCACCAAAACCCAACATCGGGAGAGCAGAGACAGTTACAAAGACAAGAACAAAAAACAAGCCGCGCGGACTCAATCAACAAGCCGCCGACCTACTGCTGTGGAGTCCGCTCAGTCCGCCAGGTCGCCAGACCGCAACCCAAGCTGCGCGGACTCACCCTTACTCCAATGCTTAGCTCTTCACCGCCGGTCTGCACGCCGCCAGACCGCACAAGCTGCGCCACCGAATGGAACAGTCCGCCAGACACCGGCGACTTCCTGAACCCCGAACCAAGTCGCCAAAGAGAAGACCGCCTGGCCGCTATCCGCGACCTGCTGTTTACCGCCTGTTGCTTAACCGCAGAGTCCGCACTGTCCCTGACCGCAATCAGAGCCAAGTCCTGGCTTTCCAGCGCTATCCGCACAACCTGCACAGCACAACCGGGTCAACTCTATCCGTGCGGACACAAAGTCCAGGCCGCAGCAACTTACGCGAGCTCAAACACTGTTCACTTACTTCGGTCTAGGTTCCGGTTGGTTCTGATGTGACATGGGTCCTATTTATAGGCACGACGATGAGTATGGTCACCGCCCTTCCCGATAGGATCACCGCCACAACCCGCAGCAAGAACTTATGTGTCCGCCAGCCCGCGGACACACATGCCAGTTCGCCGCCCTGTGCAGATAGCCAGTCCGCCCCAGCTTCTCCAAGGCCGGACTCCAATATCCAGTCCGCCTTGCCGCCAGAGACCAAGCCAGGACCACCACAGCCGGACTCCACAAAAGCCGTATCCGCCATTCTGCGGACAAGGCATCAGCCCGCAAAACCCGAGCCCGCAACCGCGCCATCAAGGCACCTGCCGGACTCAGCGGATACCTGGCTATCGTCCGCATATCCCAAGTCCATTACCTCATTGCCAAGGCACCTCCGGACTTAGCGGACACGCCAATCCAGTCCGCTAACAGCAGACTCCAGTCCGCAACTCCTGAGTCCATTGCCTCATCACAAGGCATCTCCGGACTCAGCGGATTCCAGCTCTTGTCCGCACGCTCCTGCACGGGCAATCCTCCAGTCCGCATATCCCCAAGCTAGCAAACAAGGCAAAGCACTTCTACTACGCTTGGCGGACTGAGAAACCAGCCCGCGCTCCACTGCGCGATCTCCCCGGACTGAGCCATCCTGGACTTGGTTCAATTCCCACCAAGTCCAGCCCACTGGCCGCAAGGGCCAGTCCGCACTTACTGGCGGACACTGGATCTAGCCCGCCATACCGGGCGACCTCCAGTTCCTGTCCGCGCTGACCGGCGGTCTCCGCGGCTTCCACTTGCCGCTTCACTAGAGCAAGACCAAGGCAACTGCCAAACCGGTCTGCCGAGCTCCAGTTCTTCAGTCCGCTTCAAGCCGGACTCCGCGGATAACATTCCTATCCGCCCGGTTACTTCCTGGGAGTAAACCGCCTGCTGAGCATACACTAGCCTGTCAGACCGCCGCTGCTGTCCGCGCAGTCCGCGCGAACAGACCGCCCAGGCCGCCACAGAGAAAACCGCCTGCAACATCCCTGCCGACCTAGCAGTCCGCCAACCCAGTCCGCGTAGTCCGCGCGGATAGGTTTCCCAAGCCTTCCATTCATCCACTTTCACTTCACAGAATTCAACACTCCCCCTTGAAGTGAGAAGTGGTGAATAACTCCAGCAGCTCCCGTAACCTTGCACCTGGTCCTTCCGATAGCATCTACGAAGAAATGTCCAAGACATAGTCCTCGCCCCGCATATCATGGACCATGAGGGAGCCCTCCAGCATCTCCCAAAAGGAGCCATGCTTCCCTCTGCCTTCTTTAGCTTCAACCTCCACTCATGCATCATAGGAGAATCACCAACTTCCTTGGATCCAGAAGCCCAAGCCTCGTTGCCTCTGAGAGAAGTCACCTCATCAGACTTGGTGTCAACCACCTCCTTGATTCTAGTGGGGTCATCACAGCCAGAGGTCCCTTGCTCGACCTGAGGGCTAACAAGGAAACACGGGACCAAGTCCGCCGTGTTCCCTTCACTATATCGAGCTGGTGGCTTACTGATCCTCTTCGATCTCCGAAGAACCTGATCATGGCTAACCACCTCCGCTGCTTTTGAACCAGCTCCGTTCCCGGGCAAACCCGGAACAATGCTCCCTTTGTTCCCTGAACAAGACGCCTCCTTACTGGAACCAAGAGCACCTGGAGCAACGCTCCCCCTGCTACCTGAACCAGAAGACTTCCCTCTTGAACATGAACTGCCTGGAACATCGCTCCCCTTGCTTCCTGAACAGGAAGCCTCCGCCTTTGAGCCAGAAGGTCCTGGAGCATCGCTCCCCCTTCTTCCTGACTCTGACGCCTTTGCCCCGGAGCTAGAACAACCTGGAGCACCTGGTGACTCAGACAACTCCACTTCCTTAGCAGCAGCCTCCTTCAGCCCATCATCTGACCTGCTTATCTCTAGCTCCACATAAGAGCTACCCCAATACGGCGTCAACTCATCGAAAACAATGTCTCTCGACACTATGAGTTTCTTCGTCGCAGGATCCATACACCTCCATCTTCTTCTCTGCTCATCATACCCTACAAAGACTAGCTTTGTTTTGAGAGCACCCGGAGAGTGTATATAGCAGGTAGATCCAAACACCCGAAGGTGCTTCACTGAGGGCTTCACTCCGAACATTAGCTCATAAGGAGTCTTCACTATAATCGGGCTAAGAGGCATCCGGTTGATGACGTGAGTAGCACAGGCTATTCCCTCCGCCCAAAGAGCCTTCGGAACGCCTTTACTCCGAAGCCAACACTTGCAGGTCTCCGTTAACCAACGGATCATCCGAGCTGCAACACTACCCTGTTGTGAAGTATGTCCACAAGAAAGCTCCATCCGGATCCCTTGCTTCCTGCAAAAGCGTGAGAACTCGGTTGAGTCAAACTCACCACCGAAACCTGTCCTCAACACCTTGATCCTCCGGCCAAGCTGGCCTTCGACAAGCTTCTTGAACTCCACAAACAAGCGTACCATGCTGGACTTCGTCTTCATAAAGTATACCCAAGTATACCCAGAATAGTCATCAACCAATATCAGCATGAACCTGCTGCCTCCAAGACTGGCCGTGACGGTCGGTCCCACCAGAGCACAATGGACAACCGCCAATGGTGCATTACTCCTGGCTTGTGCTTTGTCGACCATGAAGCGATAGGCTCCACTTTCCTGACATCCCGCACACCCCCGACCATCGCCATAGGATGACAATCTAGGCAAGCCTCTTACGAGTCTTCTTTCCGCCATTGCTTTCAGCTTGTCCATCCCTACATGCCCCAGTCTTTCATGCCAGATAGCTGCACTATCATTGGCATCCAGCCGATCAGATCCAGAACTAGTTGAAGTCCCAACTACGTTCTTCTCCTTCCTCCCTACCTGAGCAACGTTCGCCGAGAGCAAGGTAACCTTGCACTCCTTCCGAAGATGACCTTGCTGCTTGCATTTATAGCACCGTGGTCCTTCCTTCCTCTTCCTATCACGCCTAGGAGAAACACTCCTTTCTTCCTGATATGAAGTAGAGGGACCATCATCAGCAGCAACCTCCTTCACCTTCTTCCTGAACAACCCATCAAGGGAAGTCCAAACCTCCGCAGCTGACCGACATCCACTGATGTGGTCCAAGAGCTCCGATGAGATCACCTGCTTGAGAATAGACTCCGCTTTCGCATTTGCCTCCTTCCAAGCTCTCATCGCCTCAGCATTGCCAGCAGTATCCTCTTGTCTTCCTGCTCCGCATACAACCTCCCAAAGGTCCTCGCCAAGAAGAAAGCTCTTCATACAGGACTTCCACCGTTCACAGTTCGCCTCTGTAAGAAGATCAATACCAAGACAACTTGCATCCTCCACTGCCATGGTCCTACCACTGGTTTCCTCGACAGACGAGCAACTACTTCCATTGAGCACTGCTTGACCACTCCAACAACCTGGCTCTGATACCATGTTAAAATTCAACAAACCGCAGACGCCCCCTTGGATACCCTGCTGAAAACTCAACAAACCGAAGGAGAATACGCCCACTTATATGTTGAAAGTTTTCCCGGATCGTGGAGTTAACAGTGGTTATCTCAACAAAGCAGTAACAACCAGCAACACATGCAGCACAAGCTTCTTTATTGATCAAGAGCAAACTTCTTTACAAGGCGAGATATACATGGTGAGACATGCTTCACCAAAACCCAACATCGGGAGAGCAGAGACAGTTACAAAGACAAGAACAAAAAACAAGCCGCGCGGACTCAATCAACAAGCCGCCGACCTACTGCTGTGGAGTCCGCTCAGTCCGCCAGGTCGCCAGACCGCAACCCAAGCTGCGCGGACTCACCCTTACTCCAATGCTTAGCTCTTCACCGCCGGTCTGCACGCCGCCAGACCGCACAAGCTGCGCCACCGAATGGAACAGTCCGCCAGACACCGGCGACTTCCTGAACCCCGAACCAAGTCGCCAAAGAGAAGACCGCCTGGCCGCTATCCGCGACCTGCTGTTTACCGCCTGTTGCTTAACCGCAGAGTCCGCACTGTCCCTGACCGCAATCAGAGCCAAGTCCTGGCTTTCCAGCGCTATCCGCACAACCTGCACAGCACAACCGGGTCAACTCTATCCGCGCGGACACAAAGTCCAGGCCGCAGCAACTTACGCGAGCTCAAACACTGTTCACTTACTTCGGTCTAGGTTCCGGTTGGTTCTGATGTGACATGGGTCCTATTTATAGGCACGACGATGAGTATGGTCACCGCCCTTCCCGATAGGATCACCGCCACAACCCGCAGCAAGAACTTATGTGTCCGCCAGCCCGCGGACACACATGCCAGTTCGCCGCCCTGTGCAGATAGCCAGTCCGCCCCAGCTTCTCCAAGGCCGGACTCCAATATCCAGTCCGCCTTGCCGCCAGAGACCAAGCCAGGACCACCACAGCCGGACTCCACAAAAGCCGTATCCGCCATTCTGCGGACAAGGCATCAGCCCGCAAAACCCGAGCCCGCAACCGCGCCATCAAGGCACCTGCCGGACTCAGCGGATACCCGGCTATCGTCCGCATATCCCAAGCCCATTACCTCATTGCCAAGGCACCTCCGGACTTAGCGGACACGCCAATCCAGTCCGCTAACAGCAGACTCCAGTCCGCAACTCCTGAGTCCATTGCCTCATCACAAGGTATCTCCGGACTCAGCGGATTCCAGCTCCTGTCCGCACGCTCCTGCACGGCAATCCTCCAGTCCGCATATCCCCAAGCTAGCAAACAAGGCAAAGCACTTCTACTACGCTTGGCGGACTGAGAAACCAGCCCGCGCTCCACTGCGCGATCTCCCCGGACTGAGCCATCCTGGACTTGGTTCAATTCCCACCAAGTCCAGCCCACTGGCCGCAAGGGCCAGTCCGCACTTACTGGCGGACACTGGATCTAGCCCGCCATACCGGGCGACCTCCAGTTCCTGTCCGCGCTGACCGGCGGTCTCCGCGGCTTCCACTTGCCGCTTCACTAGAGCAAGACCAAGGCAACTGCCAAACCGGTCTGCCGAGCTCCAGTTCTTCAGTCCGCTTCAAGCCGGACTCCGCGGATAACATTCCTATCCGCCCGGTTACTTCCTGGGAGTAAACCGCCTGCTGAGCATACACTAGCCTGTCAGACCGCCGCTGCTGTCCGCGCAGTCCGCGCGAACAGACCGCCCAGGCCGCCACAGAGAAAACCGCCTGCAACATCCCTGCCGACCTAGCAGTCCGCCAACCCAGTCCGCGTAGTCCGCGCGGATAGGTTTCCCAAGCCTTCCATTCATCCACTTTCACTTCACAGAATTCAACAATGATCGATTATTTCTCCAAGTGGCTGGAGGTAAAGGCGCTGGTCAAGGTGACTTCCCAGGTCATCAGGAACTTCATTTGGGGGGAGATCATCTGCCACCACGGGTTGCCCCAGACAATCGTCACAGACAATGGGCACTAGTTCGCCAGCGCAGAGTTTACCAGTTTCTGCGAGCAGCTTGGGATCGACCTAAGGTTCGCCTCGGTCCACCACCCCAGGAGCAACGGGCAGGTGGAATCCGCGGACAAGATCATTGTCAACCTCCTAAAAAAGAAAGTAAAAAAAATTTGAAGGGGAGCTGGGTGGAACAGCTTCCCGCGGTTCTCTGGGCCTTGAGGACCACCCCCAACACAGCTACAGGAGAGACCCCCTTCAAGCTCTCCCATGGGTGCGAGGTAGTGCTCCCCGTGGAGTTCGAAGTTCAAACGCCTCGAGTTGTCGCAGCAGGGGAAGGTAGGGAAGAATGACAGGCTGAGAACGAGGAAGAGCTGCGGCTCTCCCTTGACATGGTGGAAGAACTGCAGGACCTTTCCGCCCTCCAACAGGAAGAGGTGAAGAGGAGGATGACCAAGTACTTTGACAAGCACGTTAGAGTCAAGAAATTTGTGGAGGGGGACTTGGTGCTGAAGAAGGTGGATGCATCAGGAAGGTCGGCAACCGTGGGGAAGCTCAACCCAAGCTGGGAAGGTCCATTTATTGTAAAAGAAGCTTTAAGATCAAGGGGGTATCGACTACAAAATATGGAGAGCGAGACCCTAAGTCTCACCTGGAGTGGTGAAGACTTAAAATGCTTTTTCCCATGAAACTTGTAAGTGGTACTTTGATTTTTAAAGAAAGTTCTTTAACACGCTAATGTTGTCGCAATGAGTTTGCATGGAGAAGTGAAGTGTATTTGGACCCCGAGCAGATCCCGCTGTCAGGCTCTCACCTAGCTGGTAGGGCTGGAAGTCACTCGGTGTCATCCTTAGACCTCGAGCAGATCCCGCTTCTAGGCTCTCACCTAACTGGCAGGGCTGGAAGTCACTCGATGGTGTCAGCCTTGGACCCCGGGCAGATCCCGCTGCCGGGCTCTCACCTAGCTGGCAGGGCTAGAAGTCACTCGATGTCATCCTTAGACCTCGAGCAGATCCCGCTATCAGGCTCTCACCTAGCTGGCATGGATGGAAGTCACTCGATGGTATCAGCCTTGGACCCCGAGCAGATCCCGCTGCCAGGCTCTCACCTAGTTGGCAGGGATGGAAGTCACTCGGTGCCATCCTTAGATCTCGAGCAGATCCCACTATCAGGCTCTCACCCAACTTGTAGGGCTAGAAGTCACTCGATGGTATCAGCCTTGGACGCCGAGCAAATCCCACTGCCAGGCTCTCACCTAGCTGGTAGGGATGGAAGTCACTCGGTGTCATCCTTACACCTCGAGCAGATCCCGCTGTCAGGCTCTCACATAGCTGGCAGGACTGGAAGTCACTCGATGGTATCAGCCTTGGACCCCGAGTAGATCCCGTTGTCAGGCTCTCACCTAGCTGGCAGGGCTGGAAGTCACTCGGTGTCATCCTTAGACCTCGAGCAGATCCCGCTGTCAGGCTCTCACCTAGCTGGCAGGACTGGAAGTCACTCGATGGTATCAGCCTTGGACCCCGAGTAGATCCCGTTGTCAGGCTCTCACCTAGCTGGCAGGGCTGGAAGTCACTCGGTGTCATCCTTAGACCTCGAGCAGATCCCGCTGTCAGGCTCTCACCTAGCTGGAAGGGCTGGAAGTCACTCAATGGTATCAGCCGTGGACCCCGAGCAGATCCCACTGCCAGGCTCTCACCTAGCTGGCAGGGCTAGAAGTCACTCAGTGTCATCCTTAGACCTCGAGCAGATCCCACTGTCAGGCTCTCGCCTAGCTGGTAGGGCTGGAAGTCACTCGATGGTATTAGCCTTGGATACCGAGCAGATCCCGCTGCCAGGCTCTCACCTAGCTGGCAGGGCTGGAAGTCACTCGGTGTCATCCTTAGACCTTGAGCAGATCCCACTGTCAGGCTCTCACCTAGCTGGAAGGGCTGGAAGTCACTCGATGGTGTCAGCCTTGGACCCCGAGCAGATCCCGCTGCCAGACCCTCACCTAGCTGGCAGGGATGGAAGTCACTCGGTGTCATCCTTAGACCTCGAGCAGATCCTGCTGTCAGGCTCTCACATAGCTGGCAGGACTGGAAGTCACTCGATGGTATCAGCCTTGGACCCCGAGTAGATCCCGTTGTCAGGCTCTCACCTAGCTGGCAGGGCTGGAAGTCACTCGGTGTCATCCTTAGACCTCGAGCAGATCCCGCTGTCAGGCTCTCACCTAGCTGGAAGGGCTGGAAGTCACTCAATGGTATCAGCCGTGGACCCCGAGCAGATCCCACTGCCAGGCTCTCACCTAGCTGGCAGGGCTGGAAGTCACTCAGTATCATCCTTAGACCTCGAGCAGATCCCACTGTCAGGCTCTCGCCTAGCTGGTAGGGCTGGAAGTCACTCGATGGTATTAGCCTTGGACCCCAAGCAGATCCCGCTGCCAGGCTCTCACCTAGCTGGCAGGGCTGGAAGTCACTCGGTGTCATCCTTAGACCTTGAGCAGATCCCACTGTCAGGCTCTCACCTAGCTGGAAGGGCTGGAAGTCACTCGATGGTGTCAGCCTTGGACCCCGAGCAGATCCCGCTGCCAGACCCTCACCTAGCTGGCAGGGATGGAAGTCACTCGGTGTCATCCTTAGACCTCGAGCAGATCCTGCTGTCAGGCTCTCAGCTAGCTGGCAGGGATGGAAGTCACTCGGTGTCATCCTTAGACCTCGAGCAGATCCTGCTATCAGGCTCTCACCTAGCTGGCATGGATGGAAGTCACTCGATGGTATCAGCCTTGGACTCTGAGCAGATCCCGCTGTCAGGCTCTCACCTAGCTGGCAGGGCTGGAAGTCACTCGATGTCATCCTTAGACCTCGAGCAGATCCCGCTGTTAGACTCTCACCTAGCTGGCAGGGCTGGAAGTCATTCGATGGTATCAGCCTTGGACCCCGAGCAGATCCCGCTGCCAGACTCTCACCTAGCTAGCAGGGCTGGAAGTCACTCGATGTCATCCTTAGACCTCGAGCAGATCCCGCTGTCAGGATCTCACCTAGTTGGCAGGGATAGAAGTCACTCGATGGTATCAGTCTTGGACCCCGAGCAGATCCCACTGGCAGGCTCTCACCTAGCTGGCAGGGCTGGAAGTCACTCGGTGTCATCCTTAGACCTCGAGCAGATCCCGCTGTCAGGCTCTCACCTAGCTGGCAGGGCTGGAAGTCACTCGATGGTATCAGCCTTGGACCCCGAGCAGATCCTGCTGCCAGGATCTCACCTGGCTGGCAGGGCTGGAAGTCACTCGGTGTCATCCTTAGACCTCGAGAAGATCCCGCTATCAGGCTCTCACCTAGCTGGCAGGGCTAGAAGTCACCCGATGGTGTCAGTCTTGGACCCCGAGCAGATCCCGCTGTCAGGCTCTCACCTAGCTGACAGAGCTGGAGGTCACCCAGGGAAGTCCTGCACCCCCAGGTAGTGCCTAACAAACTTGGCCCTTCTAAGATTAAGAGGAGAGCTCGGCAGGGGCGAGTTCGGGCTCGCTAATTTAGCTCGGCCTCGGCAGAAGGGTGACGAGCCAGACCCTTATACCTCGCTAAGGGGAGGTGGATCCCGCCGAGACGCCTCACCCCCACTTTGTTTTTTACTTGGAAAAATTTAGTGAATTTGGTTTTCAGTTGATAAGATCATGGGCAGCCCGCGAGCGAGCTTTGGCAGGGCCTGAGAATTGCCGAACTCTCAAGATATGCTCTCAGGGGCGAGTCCTAACGACTATCCTACTCGCAGTATCTATCTATGCGAGGTCGCTGGGGAGAGTGCTCACAGACAAACAAGGCACGACAGAGAAATCCAGCAAAAGAAAATATATGTATACTGACATTACTATAATGGACAAAAGGTATCAAAAATATTCTTTCATTAAGTAAAAATATTTACAGGTTGAGCTCGCCTCGGCGAGACTACAGGTTATGTACATTCAGACCTCGCGCCCCCCGCCAGATTGGTGGTCCTCCCCTCCTTCGCCTGACAGATCCTAGAAGCCCTTCCCGAACAGCGCGTCCAGACTGTCTTCCTTCTCGCTAGGAGGCGTCGTCGGGAACAGGCTCGGCATCAGGTCCCGGACTGAAATCTCCTCGCATCCCTCCACCAGCACTCCAGTGTCCTTCATCATCTGGAGGGTGCATTCGGCGGCCTGGATGGAGTTGATCCGCAGCCTCTCGGCGAGGTAGGCCTCGCCAAAAATCCTCGGCCTCTTGTAGGGGAGGGTAGGATCGGCGCCACTTGGTGGGAAGAAAATCTCCGCCTGACGGCGGACCTTGCGGCTAAGGTTTTGGTTCTCATCCTTTAGCTTCGCATTCGCCCCCTCAAGCTCGGCAAGCCGGGCGCGCAGCTGGCTGATCTCCTCCCCTTGCTCGACATTGCGGGACCGCAACTCTCCGGCGGCCTTGGGATCCTAACAGAAGAAAAGTTCATTAGTGACAGCACCAAATATTTCAAGTAAAAGAGAGAAGAGGCCTGATACTCACCAATCCGTCGGCGGCCTGGGCGAGAAGACCCTCGGCGATGTCGAGCCGCCTCGTCTGGTCGGCGACCTTGTCCTTGGCGACGTCGCGGGCCTGCTCGGCTTTTTGGAGTTGGTTGCTAAGGTCGAAGCAGCGGCGGACCAGCATGTGATGAAGCTCTATGGCCCGCAGGTGGGCCTGCAGGCCCTCATGGCCGAGCTGACGCAGGGTCATATTCTGTAGGCCTCGGCGTCCTCCCGGCCATAGAGGCCGAAGCCGAGGGCGTAAGTGTGACCGGTGGCGGGCTCGCGGTCATGCCAGGAAGGGTGCAGGGTGGAGATGGAAACCCGGTGGGCCAGCTCGTCCCACTGCACCATGGGCTCGCCCGCCGAGTCTTTCCACCGCCCCCCAAAGCTGAAGAGGGGATGAAGTTTTGGCGCCCCGCACTCGTGGGCCGCCCTCTTCGTCGAAGGAGGTGGGGAGATCGCCGCAGGGGGAACAGGAGCCTCGTCGCCCTTCCGCCCCTTGCTGATGATCTCCTTCAGCGGGCTCTCCGGCGACGCGTCGGGGATGGTCTTGGGCTAGCTTATGTACTTGGGGCTGGATTGATGTTGTTGATGTTGTTTCCCCCGCGGAGCGAGCATGACTTTCTTCGTCTTTTTTGGTAATTGCTGGCGGTGTGGCGGGTTCGATCCCGCATCCTCAGAGGGTTGGGAGAAGGCCGCCTCATCTCGGCAGGCTGCCGCCGCCGCCTTCTCGCGAGCAAGGGGTCCGGGTACAACCCCGAGTCCGCAAACAGCGGGTTTTCGGGAATTAGCCGCTCCCCTACGAGAAAAAACTTGGAAAAAGTTAGAAGATTTTCAACAGCAATATGGCGAGCTCGGCAACCTGGCGAGCTCGGCAATGTGGAGAGAACAATACCTTCGTCGGGTAGGACGGGGAGAAGCGCGTCGAGGCCCCTTCGCAGGAAGGCGACCTCGAAGTCCTTGTGGAGGAAAAACTTATGGAGGTTGGCATCGTTGTCGGACACGGCCGGGGGGCGGTAGACCTCCTCGCCCTTCTGCTGCGGCGAGTACGGGATGTTGCCGAGATCGCCCTTGATAAAGGCGATCTTGGTCATCCAGTTATGGTGCTTGTTCGCAATCTCGCGAACTTTGATCAGCGAGCCGCCGAAGTAGGCGACCCCATCCGGCGTCGCCTTATAAGAGAAGAGTTTCCTGAATACTGTCAGGTTAAACTCAATCCTCTCTCGCCGGAGATAACTCGCGAACGCCACCATCATGGCGATGGCGTTGGAGTTCAGCTGTGCGGGCACCGCGCCATAATACTTCAGAATCTGCCGGATCTCCGGCCAGAGGGGGAGGCGCAACCCCACCTCAAAGTGAGAGATGGGGAAGGCGAGCTCGTCGTCATAAAAGGTATTGATGGCCTCCCCCCGCCTCGGCCGGCGCGTCTCGAAGCCCGACGGAACGTGGTCGCCAACAAATTCTGCGAGCTCCTCCTCAGTGGTATTCCCCTCGAAGAAGCAGTAATCGGTGAAGTGCTGGGCGCACTTGGTGCGGCCATCAGCGTCGGGATTGGTCTTGCCCATGCTCGCGAGAGAAGGTGGAGCGCGAGTAGACAAGAAGAAAATCGCAGGAAGAGAGAGAAAGAGTAAGCAGTAGTACAGGGGTTGGTGGGGGGGGGGGCTATTTATAGAAAAATTAATCAGAGAGTCAAACTGTCCAATCGGCCCAGCTCGCCAACCCCCAGCTCGCCGACTTTCGGCGCGTTCCAACCAAGGCTAAGTCAAATAAAAAGGAATATATTATTTGAATACCGCATGTCTAAGAATGTTTAAGGTTATTTTTTACAAAGACCAAGTGCAGGAATAAGAAAGAGGGGCGCGCGGGCAGGGGGGAAACCAGGAGGCGAGTACCAGTCGGCTCGGCAAAAGAGCCGCCCTTTATCTACCCCGGCCTCGCACCCCCCGTCCCCCAGACTGCCGCGCGCGGAGCAGCTCGCGGATCCTCCCCGAATTCCTCTGTGCCACTGAGAGGTCGTCGTCTATCTCATCCAGAAGCCGGGAAGGGGACGTCGGCTCGCCAGCCTGGCCGCTTCGCACCTCGTCAGCAAGACGCGCGCAGTTGCATTGTAATGCCTCGTTGACCCCCTGCACCTCGTGCAGCCCGCACACCAGTTTCTTGAAAAGTTTAACCTCCCTCCTCGTCAGCTCGCCTTGTTCCACTTCAGGGCCCAGGTAAGAGTCCAGCGAGCTTAGGGAGGGGAGGGGAGAGTAATGGGCTGCCCACGAAGATTCCTCGACAGCGGATTGGCTGGGGGGAACTGTGGAGGCAAACATCAGCAAAAGGAGGTATGCTGGAAAATCGCATGAGGCAGGAATCCAGGCAAAGTTTGATCTGACGAGCTCGGCAACTCAAAGGAGATGCGGGGAGGGATAAACCTCAGATCCTTCCCGCGACCTGGGCCGCGCATTCCCGGTGAGAGAAGCTCGAATCCCGGGATGGGGATGGTTTCCAGACCCTCCCCCGTGGTCACGACAGCTTGCTGGGGAGAGCGGGCGCGCACCGGCGAGCTCTGCCTCTACGAGCTCACCCCCAAGGTCCCAAAGGGAGGGGATGAGTCCCGGGGACGGTTCTCCGGAGTCGTGAACCGCGAGTCCCCAAGAGTGGTCTTGGCTCGCGGGGTGGTATCTCGCGACGCGGCGTCTTCCGCGCCATCAGGGTGGCTGTCTGGGCTGTCGCAGATCTTGACAATATTCCTCCCCTTTTCAGGGGCAGGCAGAGTGGAGGAGCCAGTCCCGTGCTCCAAGGTGGTCCTCAGGTCGTCATAGATGGGCTCGGCCGCCTGAGGGAATGTTTTCATCTTCTTGGAGTTAGGCTTGACAGAGCCACCCTGCGGCACGGCAGCTGGGACCGCTGTCAGGATGGCTACGTGAGCAGTTGAGGTTTGGGGGGCGCGCATGAGCCGCTCTTGAATCTCCTTAGGGATCGGCATCTTGGCAGGATTAGAGCAAAGAGAATGACAAGAGTCAGGCAGGTATGCATGTGCATATATATAGCCATAGGTGGACCCCACCCGAAGATTCCCTCCAGTCCACCCCGCACTCGCCGAACACTTGGGGTTGGATGTTTCTTTCCGAGCTTTGTCAAACTCAAAAAGAGCGGGGATTATGTACAACCCCGTATCCGGCGAGTGAGGTCTCTAGGAACCAGACCGGTCGGTTCAGATCGTCCAAGCAACGGGCGAGCCCAGCAGAGGAATCTGAAGATAGTGGGTGAGCTCTGTATGGAGAAGCCGAACCCGAGCTCGGCATTCGTCGACCGCGAGCTCGGCATTTGCCGAGCTAAGTCAAGACTCGTCGGGTTGAGATCGACTAATGGATGCCGACGGATGGGTGAGCTCGTTGTCCCAGCTCGCGCTCTCGCAACAGAGCTCGGCAATAGTAGGCGAGCCAGATCTGCCGAGGTGGCCAGACTCCCCAGCTTGCCTGGATCCACGAGGTACTTTTTACACTTTTGCCCCCGCTGGTCTGCCCATAGCCCTTCAAAACAGCGGAGTTTGGATGTTGGCAGACCCAACCAAGGGTATTTTGGTAACTTCAGGTCAGTTCAGTTTGGTTATTGGCAGTTCAGATTCTGAAAACTATAAATAGGACCCAAGGGGTACCCCAGAAAGCATGCTTCCTGTGCTCTCTTGCTCCAGTTTTCAAGTGCTTTCTGAGGGTACCTTAGCTCGGCCTTTGGCTAAGGAGGGGAAGCGCTCTCAGATCTTCCGGGTGTGTGGTGGGTCCTCCCTGTCGAGCCCTTGGGTCAGTTCTCCCTGGTTTCTTTTATTGTTCTGCTTGCATGAGTGAAGTAGGTGTGCGATCACCCCTTCCCCAAGGGTGAACTCCATAAGGAGACCGTTTTTCAGTTTCAACAAATGTCATCAACTCGGCGCCTGAAAATCAAGGGTTGCTACTAACCTAGATGGGGGTGAATCGGTAATTTACTAAGTTTATTGATTCTTGTTATTTCCTTTTCAATTAGCATAGAAGAATAGTAAAGCACACAGATAAAACACAACACATAGAGATTTATAGTGGTTCCCCAACAATGGGTACATCCACTTTAGCCCTTAACCTATCTAGCATAGAGCTAGCATAGTCCAAACTTTTCCAACCTTTTCTCAGATCCTTAGATCTTATAACTCAGGAACAAATGTTCCATACCTCAGACCTTTCCCCAGGTCCTACAACTCAGGCTACACAAAAGTTCTACGCACCCAGGCGCTAAGCCTTACAACTCAGGCACTAAGCCTTACACCTCAGGCTATAACAAAAGCACTACAACTCATGCTATAACACAAGTCCTATAACTCAAGCTATAACACAAGTCCCACCTCAATCTCGACACACAGAGATTTACACTCAGATCAGAGATCCTACTGCGCAGATTCACAAAGAATCCTATAGAGATAATAAAATACGGCTTTTGACTCAACACTTTAAAGTTTGAGTCTTCAACTAGAAGCCCTCACAACAGACTTCCTCTTCTTTATCTTGATCTACACTTGAAATATCTCCTTTGAAATATTTATGGAAGAGAAGGGACCTTCACAAAAGATGTTACTGAATAAAATCTTGAAGGAACTTTTCTCTTAATGATGCTGCAGTGGTTAAAGATGAAAATACTTGAAAACTTGATCACTGCTATAGAACTTTCACGGAAGACTTGAGAAAATTTCAAAGGCTAGTACTAAAAAACTTGTTTTTGAAATCTCTAAGTCCTTCTTATATACTTGACTTAACTGCTATAGGAAAAATAGATATAAAGTTGAATTCTCTAATAGCTAGATTGATTTTCCTTTGGCAAATGATGTATTAGGAAATTCCAATGGCTCAAATATAATTCTGTATAAGACAGTCCTACAGAATAAACTTATTCTTGGCAAATTTTCTTTCAAATGGCTAGCATACACTTTGAGAAATAATCCTCCTTTGGAATAAACAAAGGCTGTCGAAATCTGATTAAAAAAAGATTTTGAAATAAAGAATTATTCTCTTATAAATGAGAATACATCTTCCTAATGGATGACCCTTGAAGTATGCAACAAATCCCATTTTTATTCTGATTTGAATATTTTGCATAATTTGTATCTAATTTCAAGGATATAGTTGTGGTGCGATGTGTCAGACCGAGAGAAATTGGTCTATGTGACCACGACATGATGTAATAGATTAAGTCTAATAGCACTCATTAAATTTACATGGATAGCCCTTAAACCTTATAAGACTTATATAAGGAAAGTCCTGACACTTAGCCATTTTTGCCTGCTAAAAACTTTTGTTAGTTTGGAGTTGATCTAGCTGAATTCTATCTCTGATGCAGTCGAACTCTTGTAGTCGATGCAGTCAAACTCTTATAGTCGATGCAGTCGATATTTTACTTAGTCATAAATTTGATGTCTTCAATCCAATTGAACTTTTGCACTTGAAGTTGTTGAACTTTTCCACTAGATGCAGTCGAACTTTTGCACTCGATGCAATCGAACTTTTGCTTAGTCATAAATTTGATCTTGCCATTAATTTCTTCTGCCCTTAGTGACTTTTTCTAGTGATAATGATATGTCATATATATAATTAGTCCAGAGGTCAACATAGATTCTGCTGCTTGAGGGATTATAAGTGCAAAATTATGTTTGAGTGACCAAGTGTCTAATCATTCATTAGCCATACACTTTAGTTATGTCTGCCACACTAAAACTAGATAGAACATCAAATACAAGATGTTTATTATCATCTTAAGATCTTCTCCAAATCAAGAATCTTGGGGACAATATTCTCAATAATCTCCCTATATTTGAAGAAATCAGAACCATATATGACAAAACCATACAAACAATAAAACATACAAAGATAAATTATAGACAGAGAGGTGAATCATTTTCATATTATAAATTACAAAATAAATGGGATTATAACAAGTTATTTAAGACAAAATCTCTCGAAGTCATCCTAGAGTTCTCAAACTTGTCCTAGAAGTCTTCTCCTTCTACTTTCCTCTTCTGCCTTTCAAAATAGTCTATGGGCTTATGGATATATCTGGGAGGAGGAGGTTCATGTGGGTTGTTCTTTTTGTGAATTCTCCTCCTGATCTCCCGATCTTCATGTTTCTTCCATTCCACAGAATAGTAATATCTGGAAATATTTTTATCATGCTTTCCAAAGTTGTTCCAGGTATACAGGATGATATTTTCTGAAATAGGGCTCCAGTTCTCATACCCAAGCATGTTCTAATTTTCTATCATCATTCTCTATCTTACTTCCATTCTCTCCTCCTAAAGTGGATCAGCCCTTCTCTTCCCTGAAGAAGACTTGCCTTGCTCTGCAAGTGGAGGTTTGGGCTCATACTCTCCTCCCCAAGCTGCTTCATAGTCCTTTAGTGGAAGATAGTCATCTTCAATTGCTGGGTTAGCCTTAGGGAAGGGAGGTTGAGGAGAAAATTCAAGTGGATACATACCCAAGGTTGTCTTGATGGTGTTTGTTGTCTAAATAGCTTGATGGGCAGAATGGTAGGTTATATTTCTCTCTCCTTTTCTGAGTTCTTCAAATGTTCGTGTGCAGACTGTTTATGGGATTCAACAACTCTCTCTTTAAGCATATTTACACCAGCTACTACAATATTTTTGGTTTGTACAAGATGATCATCTAGTAGCTAGTTGTAGGAGTCCATTCTCTCCAAAATGTCTATCCTATTCCGAGCCAATCTTAAATGTGTGGCTAGGAAGGCTTGTTTTAGATTTTCTGCAGTGGCATTTTGATTGTCTACAACTACTTGAATGCCCTGATGAGTCATCTCATTTTGGAATGCAATATAGTTCACTTCTTTGGCAGCCTTCATGAAGAATTGAATGGTCTGAGTGTTCAGGAATTGCATATCCCTTTCAACTTTTGAAATCCAGGAATTCACTTCATTCCTTAGCCCTTGGATTGTCTTCTCAACAAATTATTCAATACTCCTTCTTTGAGTATCCCTCATTATTTGCAGTTGTACTAGAGGAGAACTGGATCCTTCAACAGGACTTGTGGTTTGAACTGCTGGTTGTATCTCAGCTTGAGTGGCTTGCTGGTTGGTCATTTCAGGACCTTCGTAGTCCTCAAACTGATAGTCAGGAGTAGACTTCTTTGAGGTACCTATGTCTTTGCTGATTTCTGAAGCATATTCTTCCCTTTACACACAACCATCTCATGGCTAGTGGGATGGAATTCTTCAGATTGTTTTTCAATAACAACATATACTTTGGCTGTGTCAGCCATTGCTATGCTGACATCCTCTTGGACTGAGTCGAGGGCTACTCCTCCTTGGGTAGTGCCAAGCAGACCGAGCTATCCCTGAGCTTATTCATGTGTTGCAACCACTTCAGTCTCTTAGGCAGAGTCCTTAAGTATAGGCTCCCCCTCAACTATATCTTGTCTCTATATATGAGGTAGACTTTCTTCTGCTCCCTTTTCTGTGTGGGAGGGGGAACTTCCACCAACTCAATGGCTGTGAAATGAGGATTAAGGTCTTGAAGAATTGGTTATAGAACATCCCCTATGTAATGCCCCAAAGTCCAGGATACGTTTTCTGGAAGGTACCGCTCGACGGTAGAGCTACTGCGGCGGCAGCTCGGATTACACTGCGCCTTTGGACTCGACGCTCTCGATGCCTCAGCACTTGTTATCGTGCGACGGTAGTGACTACCACATGGCGGTAGCTCACTCAACGTTTTGGGGTTGAATCTGCACTTCTGGGTTGGCTACCACGCAACGTTAGCCTTACCGAGGGGCGGTGGCAGAACAGTTATGACGCGTCCACGTGTCAATGCCCTATTCGAGTTCTGAGAGGTGGCGTCCTAAAGAAGCTAAACGGTTGAAGTACCGTACGACGGTAACTTCTTGTCGCGCGGCGGTAGCGCTCACAAACTGAATTCTTGAAAGAATCTTGACCGTTCGCTGGTTTTACTTAGGGATCCAATGGATGGAGGTTGCCCGTGCGGGTATATGGCCGAGAGTGTAGGTTTCCATCTCATTTTCCCTTGGATCTTCTCTTTCTAAGTGTTAGATAAAAGAGAGAGTGGAGAAGGAAGAAGAGGAAGGAGATCTCACCACTATTGGAGTTCTGAAACTCCGATTCGTAGGACGAGTCTGGATCTGTGGAGGCAAGATCGTTGCGGTCATGTTCACCCGTCTAAATCTTTGGCATGACACTGAAAAGTGCACAAAGGGTAATGATTCTCTGCTTGGACATGTGAAGTTCTCTTCCTTTTGCATAATATGTAACGCCTCGAAACTCAAAAGAGTGACGGGTGGCGTTTTGAGCCAAGTTTGGAACTTGGCAGGGGTCACACGGCTTGGGACACGGGTGTGTCCCAGGGGCGTGTCGTGCTCGGGTCGACGATCTGGCCGAGTGGTCGACGAATTTGGAGTCGACGATCGTCGAGCAGCGAACACGACCTGAGACACGGGCGTGTCCCCGGCCGTGTCCTTCACGGGGTGAAGCCGGGCCGTGGCGGGGGTGATACACGGGGTCAGCACACGGGCCGTGTCGGGTAGACACGGGCATGTCAAATGCAACACGGGTGTGTCGAGTACCCGTGTCCCTTTCGGGCATTTTCGGTCTTGTGTCGATGGAGGAACATGTGTAACACCCCCTATCCGTCGCATAACATATAACAGTAGGTCCGGCCGGGGCCCGACGCCATATACCACAGACAGACTGAGTGATTACTCAATGGAATACCATCCAACTAATACCACCGTCCTACACAGAGTCTTTCTGGCCACTGCCTAAGACCCTCCATCTATGCCAACGGTTAGTTACCATAAAACTTTAGGTCTCTTTTCCGAACGACATAGAGCGGGTACGGTTCCGCCTAACCCGTTGCTCACACCGCCCTGTCACCTTAAGACATGGGCACGGGCCAAACTTCCCCGAGTCCCAATCCGATTTCACACTTTACATAACCCGGTTATGTACAAGTTGGCTCTCAGGCCACCATGTTGGCAGAATCACGCATCTGTCATATTTTTTGGGTGCACCTTGGAGTTAATTCCCAAGGCTCCTTATTGCAATCTACCGCGTAGAAAACCCAAAAAACAACCATTCGAGCGGAGTCTTCTCTGGCCATTCATACAATGCAACATCACCGATGCAGACCAACTTGTCCGGGTAGGCTTCACACATCATGCCTATATCTGTTATCGATTACAGACTCTACATGTACACAACGGGGACTATTCACGTCTACCCGAAGGAATGCCTCAACTCACCGCAAACTCGTGAGAGCGGGCTTCCTATGCAAAGGAAAAGAGGACTTCACATATCCTAGGACGAGAATCGTTACCCTAGCATTTTTCCTTGGCGCCGTGGAAATGTATGTGGATGAAAAGCACCGCAATATCCTCGCCTCCGTAGATCCGAAGTCGGCTCGCGGTTTGGAGCTCCGAAGCTCCGCCGGTGACCGGATCTAGCCTCCTTCTTCTTCCTTGCTCTCCTCTCTCTCTAGATCTTTAGAAAGAGATTGAGTAAGAGAAATAAGGGCTTTGAAACCCTATTCTCGGGTATATCCCAGCAGGAACAACCCCCAGACATCGGATCCCAAAATAAGGAAACGAACGACCACGATTTGCCATTGAAATCCAAAATCTGGGCCGAACACGGCCTGTGACACGCCCGTGTCCAGGGCCGTGTTTCCCATTCACCGTCGAAACCGACGCATCCCAAAAATAACACGGGCACCCGACACGCCCGTGTTTGACCTGACACGCCCGTGTCATCCAGTACACGCCCGTGTTCCCGGGCGTGTTCCTCCATCGACACAGGACCAACACCAACTCGAGAAGAACACGGGTCTTGGACATGCCCGTGTCCCATTTGACACGCCCGTGTCTACCTGATACGACCCATGTGCTGACCCCGTGTATCAACCACGCCACAGCCCGGCTTTAACCCGTGAAGGACACGGCCTGTGGCACGCCCGTGTCCCAGGCCGTGTTTGCTGCTCGACGATCGTCGACTCCAAAATTCGTCGACCTCTCATCCAGATCGTCGACCCGAGCACGACACGCCCTGGGACACACCCGTGTCCCAGGCCGTGTGACCCCTACCAAGTTCCAAACTTGGTCCGAAACGCTACCCGTCGCTTTTTTGAGTTTCGGGGCGTTATAGCTCTCTCCCTCTTAAAATAATTTTGCCCCGAAATTACAATAAGGGAAATAAAACACAAAACTAAAATGGTTCTTGAGTGGAACAACTCCGGGTACTCCTCAAGCATGATCTGCTCTCGCTCCCAAGAGAGCTCTTCCCGACCGCAATTGTCCCAACGGACCTTGACCATCATGATCTCTTTGTTGCGTAGCCGCTTGACTTCCGATTCCTCAATTCGAACGGGCTTGACCTTCGTCGTCAACCCATTATCGACCGGCACTTGATCGGCCGCAATCACTTGCGAAGGCTCTTGCACCGCATTCCGCAGCACTGATATGTGGAATACATCGTGTAAACCACTAAGCTCCGCTGATAGCCTCAATCGATAAGCTGCTTCTCCAATCCGCTCCAGAACCTCAAACGGTCCAAGGTACCTCGGGCTTAGCTTCTTCAAGCGCCGCACCCGCGAGACACCCTTGAACGGCTTGATCTTCAAGTACACCCAGTCGCCGACAGCGAACTCCACGTTCCTATGCTTGGCGTTATAGTACTTAGCCTCTCGGTCCTGAGCGTTTAGCAACCTCTCTCGAATCGTTCGAACAAACGACGCTGCTTCTTCCACCTCTTGGCGCTTGTACAACATTGACTCACCCGTTTCCAACCAAGACAACGACGTGCGACATCTTCTACCATAAAGGGCCTCGAAGGGCGCCATTTGTATGCTCTCCTGGTAGCTATTGTTGTAAGCAAACTCCACCAAGTATAGGTGATCTTCCCACTGCTTCCCGAAATCCAGAACGCACATGCGAAACATGTCTTCCATCGTCCTATTGACCCTCTCGGTCTGACCATCCGTCTACGGATGAAAGGCTGTGCTGAAACTCAGTTTTGTTCCCAACATCTGCTGTACCAACCTCCAATCATTGGACGTGAACCGCCCATCTCTGTCACTCACGATGCTGCTGGGCACACCGTGAATCCGCACTATGTTATCCACATATAACTTCGCCAATTTTTTCCACAGAATCGTCCTTCCTATGCGGAATGAAGTGCGACACCTTCATCAAACGATCCACGATCACTCAGATGACGTCGTTTCCCTTCCGCGACCTTGGCAACCCGTGCACAAAGTCCATAGTAATGTCGTCGAACTTCCACTCCGGAATAGGCAAGGACTTCAAGAATCCTCCCGGCTTTTGGCATTCTGTCTTCACCAAGGCGCATGTTTGACACTTCGCCACGTAGAGTGCCACATCCGTCTGAAGTCCTGGCCACAAGAATAATTTCTTCACATCGCGGTACATCTTCGTGCTCCCCGGGTGAATCGAGTACTTGGTATGATGCGCCTCGTACAACAATTCCACCCGCAAATTGCCCATGTTTGGGACGCACAGATGACCGTCTTTCCAAAACAATCTATCCTTAACAACAAATTGGGAATTTGACTCATCCAAAGCCTCCATCATGAGTTGCTTCATGCAGCCATCCAAATACAAAGCCTGCCAAATCTGATCAGCCAGGTCACACTGAACTTCTGTCCAGTTCAATAGCGCTTCTGCACTTGATTGCTTGTCTTCGCAAGAGTTCCAACGCCTCCAACTCCCGAACCAATCGCTCGTCATGGACCGACAGCCAATTGGCTTGAGCTGGGGCCCTGCGACTCAACGCGTCCACAACTGCATTGCCTTTCCCAGGCACATAGTGAATTTTGAACGTGTAGTCCCCCAGGAACTCCATCCATCTCCTTTGTCGCATGTTTAGATCTTTTTGATCCAACAAGTATTTCAGGCTCTTGTGGTCGGTATAGATATCGACCTTCACCCCATACAAGTAGTGCCTCCACAGCTTCAAGGCAAAAATCACGGCCGCTAACTACAAGTCATGGACCGGATAATTCCTCTCGTGCACTTTCAGATGTCTCGAGCCATACGCTATCACACTTCCATGCTGCAGCAGCACACAACCCAAGCCACTGCCTGAAGCATCGCTATAGATTTCAAAGCCTTCGGTCCCACTCGACGAACTCATCACAGGCGCCGTGGTCAACCGACTCTTCAGCTCCTCAAAAGCTCGTGCGCAGTCCGGTGTCCAAACAAACTTCTGCTCTTTCCACGTCAAAGTCGTGAGGGGTAGCACTATCCGCGAGAAGTTCTCCACGAAGCGCCTGTAGTAGCCGACAAGCCCCAGAAAACTCCGGACTTCCGCTACCGTAGAAAGCACAGGCCACTCTCGTATCGCAACAATCTTCGCCGGATCCACCACAATTCCCTCTCCACTGATTATGTGACCAAGGAACGCCACTGAGGATAACCAAAACTCGCATTTGGAGAACTTGGCGTACAATTGATTCCTCCTCAGCGTCTCCAGCACCAAATGCAGATACTTAAAGTGATCCTCCTCACTTTGCGAGTACACCAAAATATCGTCGATGAAAACGATCACAAAGTGGTCTAAGTACTACTCCCTGAAAGTCCTGTTCATCAAATCCATGAACACTGACGGCGCATTCGTCAGCCCAAACGGCATGACCGTAAACTCGTAATGCCTGTATCTCGTACTAAAAGCTATTTTGGGGATATCACTCTCCCTTATCCTCAGATCCAACTTTGAGTACACCGTTGACCCGACTAACTGATCGAACAGATCATCAATACTCGGGATCAGGTACTTATTCTTCTCCGTTAGTTTGTTCAACTCCTGATAATCAATACAAAGTCTCAAGCTTCCATCCTTCTTCTTAACAAAGAGGATCAGTGCGCTCCAAGGCGACGAACTTGGACGCACTTACCCCTGCTCCAACAACTCTTGCAGTTGAACCTTCAGCTCCGTCATTTCCTTAGGCGCTAGCCGATACGGAGAGCGTGACACAGGTTTAGCACCTGGCACTAGCTCGATGGTGAAATCAATCTCCCGTTGAGGCGGGGCTCCAGGAAGTTCGCCAGGGAACACATCAGGGTACTCAGATACCACTGAAATAGTGTCCAACGTAGGCTTAGGCTTTGCAACCTCCACTAGCGTAAAGAACAGCTCTGCACAAGCACGAACCACCTTCACCACCTGAAGAGCCGACATCAAAGTCTTGCTCGACCCTTTCAAGCCCGTAAAAGTCGTCTCATGACCTGCCCCCAACTTAACCTCCTTGCGAGCGCAGTCAATATAAGCTTGCTTCTCCGAGAGCAACTTCATGCCAAATATCACGTCGAACTCCACCAGCGGTAGTAACGACGCTTGTAAATCGAACTCTTGGCTCACAATACGAATCTTTATGCCACAGATTCTATCCGCGCGCATCGAACACCCATTTGACAACAACACATCCAGTTTGTCCTTCGCCATCGAAGAAGGTACTCCGATGCGCGATATGAATCCTTCGGACAAAAAGGAGTGTGAAGCTCCCGTATCAAAGAGTGCTCTCGCCGGATTCTTACAAATCAAAACAAATCTGAAATTGCAGCTAGATCTGATATACTCTAGAGGGGGTGAATATAGTATATGGTGCTTTGAAACTTTTTACAACAATTGTTGTAATAAGAGTGAGCAGGGAAGCAGTATTAAATCTAATCACAGAACTAAGTTAATGAAAGACTAATCACAGAAAAATCAAGGCCAGAAACAAACATAAAGACAAGCAAAACCAGAAGACACAAGGAATTATAGTGGTTCCCCTAAACTTGTGTACATCCACTCTTCTACCACCCTAGGTAGGAATCCACTGCAGGATGAGTTGATCAGGTGTCCTGGGCACCAATGAGCTTTTGATAAGGTGCTCAAAAACCAAATCAGATTTTTTGATCAGGTGTCTTGCCACCAATGAGCTTTTGACAAGGTGCTCAAAAACCAAGTTCAAACTTTTGAAGGGAGCTTGAGAAACCCTTTGCAGAGAGGGGGTGAGAGAGTGATGGAAATCTTCTCTTTCTCAAACAACTGAGAAGACTATGTGGATTGTTGATGTCAAAGCTCCCCCTGAATCCTTGAGATCTTCAGGAAGAAAAGCTTTGCTGAGTGTGATAGGCCTTCAAAGATTGAACTCCAGCAATAGATGATTTCAGCAATGACTGAAATGTTGAATGTCTGGAGTCTTGAAATATGTTGGCCTTGAACACTTTGGATAAGAGAGATCTGAAGATTTTAGAAAGCTTGATCTCCTTGGATGTGTGTTCTTGAGAATTCCTTGAGACATAATATTTTGTTGAAGATTATGATGTCTGTCTGTATGTCTGTAAAACTGTAATCTATCTCAGAGATTCAAAAAATTCTGTCTTTTATTCTCTGATACTGAACAAAACATTCTCTCTGAGAAGAATAGCCGTTGGCCAGCATTAATTGCATCCTTAATTGCAAAATCTCTTCTGGAGGAAAGTCCACAGAAATATTCCTTGAAACTTGTTCCAGAAATGAATGAAAACGGCTAGGAAATCTCTGAATTAATTGCAGAATAACTCCTTAACTGATTTGAATTTGAATCTAGAAACATCCTTGAAGTTATCTGAAATCGTCGAACTGAGCTCTGCTATCGTCGAGCTGAGCTCAGCGATCTGGAAATATACAGCAGCAAAATATCGTTGATCTGAGCTCAAAGATCGTCGAACTGAGCTCAGAGATAAAGATCCAAAGCAGAGTCAAAATCGTCGATCTGAGCTCACCGATCGTCGAACTGAGTTCGGCGATATAATGAAGTTCAGCGATCGTCGAATGGAGTTCGACGATCTGTCAAAGTTGAGCTAGACGATCGTCGATCGGAGTTCGACGAATCGTCGTGCTGAGCTCGACGATATGACTTAGTCTCCAAACAGAAAATCTTGGTCTTCAGGGCAGCTTCCAAACCTATACTTCTAACCCTTAGACTCAATTCTAATTGACCTATTGAGCTATACAAGAGGTCAAGCATTGAATCCTAGAGACATAGTGATCCTGACCCAAATTAGTAATAGGGTGTTCCAACAATCTCCCCCTATTTGGGTTATGATTACTATTTACAAACTTTGGAAAAATTTAAATAACATACAATCAGCAAAACAGAAAAGCAACAAGCTAGACATAGCAGAACCACAGAGATATATAGCATCCAGATAGAAATCAGAAATCACAGAGAATGTCACCTTACAATATCATTTCTTTTCCTTGTCCTTAACAAGTTTGATCTCTCTGTTAGGATTGAGGGCTTCTTTGTTTGATCTGGTATCATCTGCTGCACCTAAATATGTTTGCTTTTTAGGCCTGAGAACTACAGCTTTAGGATGTAATTCCATATACCTGTCAGAATCAAAGAATTTACTTGATGCATATCTTTCTAGCTCTTTCTATCTCTGTTCAGACATTGTTGAAATTTTGGATGAATCTATTCCTTGCTCTCTAGCCTTTTTGATCTAATCCAGTGCTGCTAGTTCTTTTAATCTGGCAGTCCAAGCAGCTGGATTGTTCTCAGGATCCTCAAAAGGTACAGGTGGCTCATATCTGTTAGAGAGATTGTCTTGAGAAGGCCTGGAAGACACAGTTTCTTTCAGTTTGTAGGGAAAAGGACCAGATGTTGTATCAGATGAAATTTGTCCTCCCCTGGAATATGGGTGTTGCCTGGAGTAACCTTTGGAGTAGACTTGGATATCTCTTTGATTTCCTCTGTATCCTCCTCTCCTGGATTGAGATCCCCTGGATTGGCTTCCCTTATTATAAGATCTAGCATGAGGCTGATAGGGAGCCTGACTTCTGGCTGGGGGTTGAGCTGCAGAGCTTCCACCTGCACCTGCATCAGGAGGAGGTGGTGGAGGAGGATGAGAGTGTTGGAATTGGGAGTAGCCCTTCTCATATTTTCTCTTCTTTTTCATTGCCTTCAGCTGATTCTTAGAGTATTGCATCCAGTGCTCAGTAATAGGGCAGTCATGGAGAATGTAGTATGGAATATCATTGTTATCCTTAACCTTGGCAGGAGGTACCCTCTTCATGGCTTTGCTCCTTGCCTTTCTTTTCCTGGCAATGGTAGCAGAAGAATCATCAGAGTCTGTTCTAAACTCATCACTTTCAGAACTCTGGTCATCATAGAGAGCATCAATTTTCTTCATCAAGTCCTTCTTGAGTTGTACAGAAGTAGATGAGGCAACAGATGGTGTAGCAGCAGTTGTTGAAGCAGAAGCAGAAATGACAGCAGCAGATATAGTAGAGGCATTAACAACAACAGCAGCAACAGTAGGCTCTGGAGAGGTGGCAGCAGCAACAACTTCACTAACAACAGCATTAACAGGAGGAATATCATTAGAAACTGCAGAAGGCTCAAATTCAGGTGCCTCTGACATAAGAATTTCCTTGGAAATAGGTTCAACAGTAATAACAGAAACTTCAGCAGCAGTATCAGAAAGTTCAACAGCAGTAGAGGCAATAATATCAGAAGCAACAACAATGCTTTCTTCAGAAGGAGCAGCAGCATAAACTGAATTGACAAAAGAGGTGATAATGCTTGGGTCACAGCAAGAAAATGGCACAAGTGCCTTGGATAGATCCTCTGGAGGCTGGACAACATTGACCTCTGGCAGACAGCTGAAGTAAAACTGATCAAAATTTGATAGCAAAGACCTGAGGTCTATTGCAAGGACTACAGCAGGAGGACTTGGTGCTTGAGTCACAGCAACAACAGCAAGAGCAGAAGCAGAAGAAGCAGCAATAACAGCAGCAGCAGCAGCATGAAGACTCACTTCATAGGGCATCTCCCCCTGCCTAGATTCAGACAAGTCTGGATCAAGGCACACTGCTGTAGGGGCTGCCTGAGGGAATAGAGAAGAGAGCCTGGCAGAGAGAGCTGCCACTGACAGGTGTAGTGGAGCCAAGGAGGTCTCCAATAGAAGAGAGAGAGCCTAGGGGCAAGCAACTCATACAACCTGTCAGCAAGGGCTGGGAGGTCTACTTGCTCAAGGGTGACTGGAGCAGAGGTAGAAGATAGTGGAGCAGCTGATGGTGAAGGTATTGGAGAGCTGGTGAATGGTGGAAGGGATGGCTGAGGTGTGGCTAAGGTGGAGATGGAGGACAGTGGGATGGAGATAGATGGGGTGAATGTTGGTTGGTCAATGATTTGGTGTAGAAGGTCTTGAAAGGAAGTGGAGGATGAGGGTAGCTCAGGAGGAGAGGATGGTGAATCATCCATAAAGGAATCATCAATGAGGGTGAAGGATGGATGAGAGGGTGATGAAGTGACATCTGGTGGAGGGTAGGAGAATAATGGATGGAATTGTTCTTCTGGTGTTGGAAGAATAGGTACTGGAGATGGTGTGGATGTTGGAGAGGGGCTGGATATGATGATGGTGGATGGAGCTGGAATGGTAGATGGTATGGAAAGGGATGGAATTGGAGGAGGAGGAGGAGAGGCAACAACAGCAGGCAGGTCATCTGCAGGGGCAGAGACCTGTGGAGAAGTGACTCTTAGAGTCCTTGTGCCTGAAGGAGTGCTGGAGGAGGGCCTGCTGGGCTTGCTGATTTGTCTGTCCCACTTTCCAAAGAGGGCACAAGACAGTCTCTTGGAAGCATTGATATGGATTCCAGAGGAGACCAGCAAAGCAGGGCACCTGTGCTGTAAAAACACCCCAATGATCCTGCCAAAGTTTACAAAACTTTTGTTGATTTTCTTTTTGATAAGGTCAAAGAACACTTCTCCCCAATTCAGATTTTTTCTGTCCACAAGAGCTCCCATGAGGCAGAGCTGATACCTTGAAATTGTATCATGGGCAGAGTGCTTAGCCAGTAGCACTTTCCCAACAACATCTGCCATAAATATGTATTCCACAGATAGGTTCCTTTTGAAGAGCTTGCTAGGGTTGCCCTCTGAATGACCCATTATGGCAAGCAGTTCAATATACTCTTCTCCAGATAAGTCAGCAGTATCGTCACCATTCCTCAACTCAAAAACTTCTGTCAAAATTGTTGGGGTTAAGGGAACCAGAGTTCCAGAGATAGACCCAACAATGGTGTTGTTATCTTGATTGTGGGCAGTATAAACCCATTCCTTTATCTCATCAGATGCCAGCTTGATCCTTGTGGTCATTATTGCTGTCAGGTTCTGGTCTTTGAATAATCCCAAAATGTCTTGAAAGACCTGGTCAGTTGTGCTGAAGGATTTCATGTCAATATCGAAACCAGCATCAAACTTCATGGCAGCAAGAACAGCAACAGACACGGCCATGGGTACCTGCAAAAGTTTAACAAACAAAACGCCCAAGTGCAGAACCTGTTTGGAGGGAAAGAAAATTCTTGCAGAGAAATCGAAAGCGCAAAGTAGAACGACGGCGAAAAATGAATTTTATATTAGGGTTCGACGCAGAATTGGAAAGATCGTTGAACTCAGTTCGACGATCGAGGCTTCTAAAGGAATCTGAAGAGTCTTCAACATCGTCGATCTCGGTTCGACGATATTGGAGAGCGTCGAGCTCCGTTCGACGATCGTTCAAAGAACAAAATCGTCGAGCGCTGTTCGACGATCATTGACCGGAAGAGATAGTTCATACAATCTGAGAGACGCTGAACTCAGTTCGACGATTTCGGAAATCGTCGATCTCCGTTCGACGATCTTGGGGCAAATCGTCGAGCGCAGTTCAGAGATCAGAAATAACTCTAGACACTAAGAAAAATCAGAATGTTTGCCTAGTCTTGGTCAATTTTTAAGCTTTTAAAATCTTGGATATTATTATATACTTCCTCCATCTAACATTCCTAACTGATTTAGGAAGAAGGTGTGTTTCTTTTCATCCAAGGGCTTGGTGAAAATATCTCCCCTTTGTAAATCAGTTGGGATATATTGTAGTTCAATTTTATTCTTTTCAACATTATCCCTTAAGAAATGATGCCTAATCTCTATGTGTTTTGTCCTACTATGGAGGACTGGATTTTGAGCTATAGAAATAGCACTGGTGTTGTCACAAAAGATTTTAGACTTCTCTAAGTTGTAGCCATAGTCTAGGAGTTGGTTTTGAATCCACAAGATTTGTGAACAGCAACTGCCTGCAGCCATATATTCAGCTTCAGCAGTTGAAGTTGACACAGATGTTTGTTTCTTACAAAACCAAGAGACAAGTCTGTCACCAAGGAACTGACAAGTTCCACTGGTGCTTTTCCTGTCAATTCTGCATCCAGCATAGTCAGCATCAGAGAATCCAGTTAAATCAAATGCTGAATCTTTTGGATACCAGAGACCTAGATTTGGACAACTTTTAACATACCTAACAATCCTCTTTACTAGTGTTAGGTGAGACTCTCTAGGGCTTACTTGGAACCTAGCACATATACATGTGGCAAACATTATATCTGGTCTACTAGCTGTAAGATACAGTAAAGAGCCAATCATTGCTCTATATGTTGTCTGATCAACAGGTTTCCCATGTTCATCAGCATCCAATACAGCATTGGTAGGCATGGGTGTTTTCATACAAGATGCTTCAGACATGCCAAATTTCTTAACCAGTTCATTTGCATATTTGGTTTGAGAAATAAAGATGCCTTCAGTATGTTGCTTGACTTGCAATCCTAGGAAAAAGGATAGCTCACTCATGCTACTCATCTCAAATTTAGAGTGCATTAGGTTGGAAAACCTTCTGCACAATTTGGAGTCAGTAGAACCAAAAATAATATCGTCTACATAAATCTATACTAGTAGGGTATGGGACTTATGGATTCTAATGAAAAGAGTTTGGTCTACTCTACCCCTTATAAAACCATTTTCCAAGAGAAAGCATGCTAGGGTCTCATACCATGCTCTAGGAGCTTGCTTGAGACCATATAATGCTTTATTTAATCTAAAAACATAATCAGGAAAAGTAGGAGAGATAAAACCTGGAGGTTGTCTGACATATACTTCCTCTTTGATGTCTCCATTTAGAAATGCACTTTTGACGTCCATCTGATATACCTTGAAGCTTTTGTGTGCTGCATAAGCTAGAAATATTCTGATGGCTTCCAATCTTGCAACAGGTGCAAAAGTCTGGTCGTAATCTATTCCTTCTTCTTGGGAGTATCCCTGAGCAACTAGCCTTGTCTTGTTCCTTATAATTACTTCTTGATCATCCAATTTGTTTCTGAATACCCATTTTGTTCCAACAATAGAGTGATCCTTAGGCTTTGGCACTAGTTCCCATACTCTGTTTCTCTCAAATTGATGCAACTCCTCTTGCATTGCAATGATCTAGTGTGGATCTTGCTCTGCATCTTGAATGGACTGAGGTTCAATTTGAGATAGGAAGCAGGTGTGCAACAGGTTTTGGTTGACCTGATTTCTGGTTTGTACACCAGCTAAGATTTCTCCAATTATTTGGGAAATTGGATGGTCTCTTGATGTTACTAAATCAACCGGGGGTGTTGATTGTTCACCAACCTGTGTTGTTGTTTCCTCTTGTGGTACAACAACTGGCTCTTCAAGTTGTTCTTCAATATGTTGAGCATTTCCTTCATCTTACTGCTTTCATCCTCTTGAGTAACCTGTAACTTGTTCAAGTCTTCAACTAGAGAATGTTCCTGCAAAGGTTCTATGGTAGAAGAAATCTTCTCCTTGAAAAACATGTTAGATTCATCAAATGAAATGTGAACAGATTCCTCAATTTTTAAAGATGATTTATTATAGACCCTATAAGCCTTGCTGATCATGGAGTATCCTAGAAACACTCCTTCATCAGCTTTATCTTGAAATTTTGCTAAATATTTCTTGTCATTATTATAAATATAGCAAATACAACCAAAAACTCTAAAATAGTCAACTTTAGGTTTCTTCCCTTTGAGTAATTCATAGGGAGTCTTTCCCTTTAGTTTATGTATTAGACTTCTATTCAGCACATAGTTGGAGGTGTTCACTGCCTCTGCCCAAAAGGATAGAGGAAGGTGAGCATCTGACAACAATGTAGTGGCAGATTTAATAAGGGTTCTATTTTTCCTTTCAGCTACCCCATTTTGCTGAGGAGTTCTAGGAGCTGAGAAAGTATGCCTGATCCCTTCACTCTGACAGAACTCTTGCATAAGAAGAGAATCAAACTCTGTCCTATGATCACTTCTGATCAGAGCAATGTGAGTATTGAACTCAATCTGTATACATTTGAGAAACTCTGTCAGACACTTAAAGTTATCAGACTTCTTGCTTAGAAAGAACACTCAAGTGAATCTAGAGAAGTCATCTACAACTACTAAAATATAGGATTTCCCTGCCAGGCTTTGTACTGTGATGGGTCCAAAAAGATCCATGTGTAACAGATACAATATCTTAGGTGAATCACTATTATTAAGTGACTTAAAGTTGTTTTTAGTTTGCTTGCCTAATTGACAAGCCCTGCAGAGTCCTTCCTTCTTGTAGTGGCCAGAAGGTAGTCCTCTAACAAGGTTGTCCTTGGATAGCCTAACAATAGTTCTAAGGTTTAGGTGTCCTAGTCTCTTATGCCATAAAATATTTGGTCTACAGACAGAATTGAACAAGCAGATATCTACATCAGTTGAAAGAAAATCTACTAGATAGATGTTACCTTTCCTTTTACCTGTCAACACAGTTGTGTTGTCCTCTGACTTGATTTTGCATAAGGCTTTGCTGAAGGTCACCTGGTAGCCTTCATCACACAGCTGACTGATGCTGATTAGGTTGTGCTTCAGTCCTTCCACATAAGCTACCTTCTTGAAAGTTACTGATCCAATATGGACTGCACCATATCCTTTAGTCTATCCAAAGTTTGAATCGTCAAAGATAACTTTGGGTCCAAGCTTGGCTCTGAAGGATGTGAGGTTGTCCTTGTTCCCTGTCATGTGCTTAGAGCACCCACTATCCAAGTACCATTGCTGGTTAGATGTTGGATAGGTCTTCACCTGCACATAAGACAATTCATTTGTTTTTGACCCAGTTTACCTTGGGCCTAGGTTGATAACCTTTAAATTCTGAAATGAAAGACATCCCAGGTTGACTCTTATATCCTTCAGGATGATATCTCCTTGGAGGCATGATCCATTCAGTATACGGGTTAAAGATTTGGGATGAAGGACCCTTAGGATTCAATTTTGATTTGCCTTTGAAAAATTTTCCAGAGCTCTGACCTCTGTTCGACGATCTTGGAGCTGCGTTCGACGATCTTGGGTCAGATCATCGAGCTCCGTTCGACGGTCGACTATGGCTGAGATCAGGTACTTGAGATCGTCGAGCTGCGTTCGACGATTTTGCCTGAGATCGTCGAGCTGCGTTCGACGATCGTCGATCTTCATTCGGCGATCGTCGATCTCCGTTCGACGATTTCTGCTGAGACTTGGTTTTCTTGGGCAGATCAGAATTTTTCCTAGCAACCTCTGCAACTCCCTTTCCTTTGTCAGAAATGAATTTGATTGGAGTTGTGAGAACTATGGGTTGGCTGGATGAAGCACCCAAGCCCAGTGTACTATTGAATCTGGAGTTCACTGTGCTTGTGATGTCCATCAGCTTGATGCTTCTCCCATTAAGGGATTCTTCAAGCTTCTTGGCCTCAGAGAGCTCACTTTTCAGTGAAGCTATTTGTTCCCTACAACACTCCAACTCCTGAGAGAGTTTGAGTTTTTCTAACTTTAAAGTATTGTGTTCAGATAATTGATTTCTAAGAGAGATAATTTCTTTCTCAGACTTTAGCAGGTCTAAACACAGTGCTTTAAATTCAGATTTAAAGTCCTCTGAACTAAAATCAAAAGAGCTGATTACCTGATCTTTTTCAGGTTGAGTCTCTGAATCTGACTCTGACTCTTCTTCTTCTGAATTGTGCTGTGAGGCATTGATTGTCATCATGCAGAAGTCTTTTTCTTCTGCATCATCCTCATCATCACTGGAACTGGATGAGGCTTCTGACTCCTCTTCAGTCTCACTCCAGGATTCAGCAACAAACCCCTTTCTTGTATGTTTGTTTTTGCTTGATGAGGGTTTGCCATTGTCATTCCTCTTGGAGTCTTTCTCCTTTCTTCTTCCTTTCCTATCCCTTCTGTCCTTGTTCTCTGGACAGTCAGGAACTATGTGCCCTGGTTTCCTGCAACCAAAGCAAATAATGTCTTTATTATTACTATTAATGGACTTGTCATACCTTGGCTTATCCTGCTCCTTGTATGATCTCCTTCTGAAGTCCTTTCTGGACATCTTGTAGAATCTTTTGGCCAACAAACTGAGTAGTTCATCATTGCCTGTGGCTTTGTCTTCAGGCAGATCTTCAGTTGCCTTGAAGGCTATGGACTTCTCTTTTCTTGTGGCTGGAGAGGCAGCCTTCTGTTCTTCCTCTCTATTTTTGATGAGTAGCTCATAAGATTTGAGCTTACCCAATAGAGCTTCAGTGGTGATCTCATTCAGACTTCTGGCATCCTTAATTGGCCAGATTCTTGGATCCCAAGTGCTAGGGAAGCACATTAGGATCTTGTCATTGAGTTCAGTTAGAGAGATCTATTTGTCCAATGTCCTGAGTTCACTGACAATTAGACTTAGCCTGTTGTACATATCTCCCACTGACTCAGTTTCTCCCTTTTTGAAATTCTCGTATTGAGATATGAGATGGGATCTCCTATCCTTTCTCTCATCAGCTGAGCCTGAGACTATTTCTGAGAGTTTGTCCCAAATTTCCTTTGCTGAATTGCATTCAGCCACCTTTTGAAATATGTCATCAGACATTGTCTGGGCCAAGATGTTCATAGCCTTGGCATCAGCTACCTTCCATCTCTTGATATCAGCATCTGTTCCTGATGGAGGTGGAACAGCATTTGTACTTGTGTTCTTTGGGGGTCTTGGACACACAGTCAAAACAGAGTTAAAAATATCTTCGTCAATAAAATTCATGTACAGTCTGATCATTGTTTTCCAAAGTGCAAACTTGGATAGATTGCACACTGGAGGTCTGGTGTTAGCATAATCTTTGTTTTGGGCCATGATTTGTGAAAGCAAAATCTAATAATAAAGTACAAAAGAAAACAGATCTAACTTGGGATCTTTGGGTTCAGGTGTTAGCCTGTACAACCAATCAGGTATGGTATGTTTAACCAACCTGGCTTTGATACCAATTGAAAGTGCAGCTAGATCTGATATACTCTAGAGGGGGGTGAATAGAGTATATGGTGCTTTGAAACTTTTTACAACAATTGTTGTAATAAGAGTGAGCAGAGAAGCAGTATTAAATCTAATCACAGAACTAAGTTAATGAAAGACTAATCACAGAAAAATCAAGGCTAGAAACAAACATAAAGACAAGCAAAACCAGAAGACACAAGGAATTATAGTGGTTCCCCTAAACTTGGGTACATCCACTCTTCTACCACCCTAGGTAGGAATCCACTGCAGGATGAGTTGATCAGGTGTCCTGGGCACCAATGAGCTTTTGATAAGTTGCTCAAAAACCAAATCAGATTTTTTGATCAGGTGTCTTGCCACCAATGAGCTTTTGACAAGGTGCTCAAAAACCAAGTTCAAACTTTTGAAGGGAGCTTGAGAAACCCTTTACAGAGAGGGGGTGAGAGAGTGATGGAAATCTTCTCTTTCTCAAACAACTGAGAAGACTATGTGGATTGTTGATGTCAAAGCTCCCCCTGAATCCTTGAGATCTTCAGGAAGAAAAGCTTTGCTGAGGGTGATAGGCCTTCAAAGATTGAACTCCAGCAATAGATGATTTCAGCAATGACTGAAATGTTGAATGTCTGGAGTCTTGAAATATGTTGGCCTTGAACACTTTGGACAAGAGAGATCTGAAGATTTTAGAAAGCTTGATCTCCTTGTATGTCTGTAAAACTGTAATCTATCTCAGAGATTCAAAAAATTCTGTCTTTTATTCTCTGATACTGAACAAAACATTCTCTCTGAGAAGAATAGCCGTTGGCCAGCATTAATTGCATCCTTAATTGCAAAATCTCTTCTGGAGGAAAGTCCACAGAAATATTCCTTGAAACTTGGTCCAGAAATGAATGAAAACGGTTAGGAAATCTCTGAATTAATTGCAGAATAACTCCTTAACTGATTTGAATTTGAATCTAGAAACATCCTTGAAGTTATCTGAAATCGTCGAACTGAGCTCTGCTATCGTCGAGCTGAGCTCAGCGATCTGGAAATATACAGCAGCAAAATATCGTCGATCTGAGCTCAAAGATCGTCGAACTGAGCTCAGAGATAAAGATCCAAAGCAGAGTCAAAATCGTCGACCTGAGCTCACTGATCGTCGAACTGAGTTCGACGATATAATGAAGTTGAGCTCAGCGATCGTCGAATGGAGTTCGACGATCTGTCGAAGTTGAGCTAGACGATCGTCGATCGGAGTTCGACGAATCGTCGTGCTGAGCTCGACGATATGACTTAGTCTCCAAATAGAAAATCTTGGTCTTCAGGGCAGCTTCCAAACCTAGACTTCTAACCCTTAGACTCAATTCTAATTGACCTATTGAGCTATACAGGAGGTCAAGCATTGAATCCTAGAGACATAGTGATCCTGACCCAAATTAGTAATAGAGTGTTCCAACAAAATCCAATACAGCAGTGGTAAGGTAACACGCGCTTAACAAGTATTTAAAAATTAACTTGCTATAAATTTAAACCGTACATGTCACCACATCCGCTTGCTTAATGGCCTCCTGCTGGCCAAGATTGTAGACTCTACGTTGAGCCGGAGCATAATGGGACGGGGTTGACTCCACCGCCTTGCCCTTCTCTTCATATGTTGCTCCCGGCTTCCTTTCGGACTTGGGACGTCCGCTCCAGCAGTCCCGGGCAAAGTGTCCCGGCTTCCCACAAGTAAAGCATGCGCCCGGGGTCCGACCCGCAGTCGCCCCAGAAACACTCGAAGAAGGGGCTGGACCCGAATTCCTAGCCTTCTTAGACCACATACGGTACACAGGCTTTGAGTTAGCCGACACCTTGAACTCAGTTTTCTTATCAACAGAGCTTTTCTTTGCTTGCACATTCTTCAAGTCCTTCTCCAAAGACCGGGCCGTATTGACCAGGGTCAAGAAGCCCTGCGTCATAGGCCCCGAGAGCAGTAGCCTCAAGTCATCTCTCAAACCTTCATAGAATCGGTTTGTCTTACGCTCATCATCCGCGAACGTAGAGCTAGCGTACCGACCCAACCGAGTAAACTCGCGGAGATACCCATCTACGCTACTCTCTCCTTACACTAGCCTCTGGAACTCATTCTCCAAAGCTATCCTATGCGCCGAAGGGATGTACCTTGCCAAGAATAATCTCGAAAACTCTTCCATCGAGACGTCCATGAGTTGCCTTCCTCTCAAGTGATGCAGCTCTAGACCTTCTCACCACAGCCTCGCATCCCCGTCCAACAGGAATGTAGCTATAGTGGTCATCTGCCACTCCTTCGTTTCAGTAGCTGTCAGGACTCTCTTCACTCGGGAGTGCCAGTATTCAGCTTGAGATGGGGTTTCCAACCCCGAGAACACAGGAGGATTGAAGCTCATAATGTGCTTGAGCTGCCTTTCAGTTGCTCGCCTCAGCACCAAAGGCTCCACCACTACCTGCTACACTCTTCTCTGTTCATCCCTTTGAAGCGGTACCTGCTCCATCGTAGGAGCGGGCTGCTGTATTTGCCTTACAGGCTGCGCATTGATCATAGCAAACACTGCTTCGGCAACCAATCGTATGGTTTCAGCCGAGGGAGGTGTTGCAGGAGCATCATTTGGTGCGCTACTAGCCTGGGGCGTTCTGACGGCCATGCACCACTTCTGGTCACCTATAGTTGTACAACACACCGTTAAGCGACCAAAAAAATTACAAAAAGAAATTATAGGAACACGCAGGTCCCTCAAACACGTGTATTTTCATTCCTAAGTGGACATTCATGGGTTCTTTTGATGTTATAACGATGACGCACACACATGTGCTCACCACCCTTTAAAAGAATTCATCCACGAATTCATTTAAGCCTGATCGAAATAATTAGTCTGATACCAAATTGTAACACCCCCTATCCGTCGCATAGCATATAGCAGTAAGTCTGGTCGGGGCCCGACGTCATATACCACAGACAGACCGGGTGGTTACTCAATGGAATACCATCCAACTAATACCACCGTCCTACACAGAGTCATTCTAGCGGAAGAAATTATTAAATGTTACAAATTTAGAACCCAACCATAAGCATGAATGTCAACTACTCAAAACCACAGGAATAAAGGCACAATACACAAGTACAATGGCCTTAAGGCCTTACAATTGTTTACTCGAATAAAATGTATATTCCATACCACGGCACGCAGGCCGGTCACACATGAATAAAACAAGTAAACACTCAAAAATTTGGCCTTCGAGAGCTGGATCAGCAACTTGGGCTTTAACCCGCTATTTACCGCCCGGCTCCGCAGCACCTGCAAGCAACAATCCACCGCAATGGTGTCAAACAAAAGCAATGGTCAGCTATGCTGACCAAATTATAACGATCCCGCCCCCATAATCGGGGCGGCGATGCTCTTTCCCTGCACTTTGTTAGCATAACCAAACAGTATAGTGAATAAACACTTCATCACAGGCATGAGCACACACGGCCTCACACCCTGTACTCTCATGGCACATTCTCGGTGAACACGGTCAAAGTCCGCTGACTCACCACTGCCCCTTGGACGACAATATCTCGTGAGCATTTGGTCTTTCTGGTCACTGCCTAAGACCCTCCATCTATGCCAACGGTAAGTTGCCATGAAACTTTAGGTCTCTTTTCTGAATGACATAGAGCGGGTACGGTTCCGCCTAACCCGTTGCTCACACCGCCCTGTCACCTTAAGACATGGGCGCGGGCCAAACTTCCCCGAGTCCCAATCCGATTTCACACTTTACATAACCCGGTTATGTACAAGTTGGCTCCCAGGCCACTATGTTGGCAGAATCACGCATCTGCCCAGTTTTCCGGGTGCACCTTGGAGTTAATCCCCAAGGCTCCCTGTTGCAATCTACCGCGTAGAAAACCCGAAAAACAACCAGTCACGCGGAGTCTTCTCCGGCCATTCATGCAATGCAACATTACAGATCCAGACCAACTTGTCCGGGTAGGCTTCACACATCATGTCTATATCCGTTCTCGATTACGGACTCTACATGTATGATACGCGGTAAAATGGCTTAAGCGCAAGTGCACACGTCGCTCAAGTAATAAAGTGTGAGTGAGATCGTTCCCACGGAGAAGTGATTACTTTAGTGCTTACAACTACTAGCTACCCGGTTTCTTCAAATTCAAGCAGATCGAATGAAATGATTTGAAATAGTGATGAAAATACAAAATAATGATTTAAACTAAATATACGAATTAAAGAGATACTTTTTATCATTGGAGAGAGAAGTCTTGTATTTTAGATTTCCTATGTGAGTCGAAATGGTGCCTGAAACTAGTATTTAGTAAGAATGTTTGACCAAATTATCCTGCAACGATTTGAAAGAAGACATCCTCATCTCTCGAATCTCGGAAATCTTAATATCATATCATCCCCTTGCTATCTCTAACTTAGGAAGAATGAAAAAAATATTTTAAAGAGTAAAAATCGGATTTGCTAGCAAGAGGAGGGAATCTCTTCATCTCTTCTTTACTATGGTGAACTTATGAGCAGTTGTATTTCTACTCTCTCGAATCTTGAAATACAACAGAAGGGTGAAATAAAAACTCTTAGTTAAAGATCTACACCGTTCGTCTCTCGATTCTTGCGGTGACATAAGATAGTCTTCAACCTAAACTTCGCCTCTCATCTCTCAAATCTCGATACAGAATAAAAGATGAAAACAAAACCAAGAGTTTCTTTAATAAATTCAAAAGTTCCACAAAGAAGATTTTGTCAAACAAACTTAGCATAAGAACACTACACCATCAAAACAAATATAATACTTTCTTCATACAAGACCAATGAAATTTAGTTCATGACTGCGGAAGAACACCACAAAATAAGAAAGGTCTTACGACACATGATGAAAGAATTCAAAATAGTGCGGGAAATTGCTCTCCAAGTCAGCCCCAAGCAATCCTTCTCCAAGATCCGATTTGCCCTAGTTCTTCTTCTCCAAGCAATCTCCAAGATGATGCCCTAAGATTCTCCTCCTTAATGATAATGATCATCCCCTTATGGTATGAGATTATCCTCTAAAAAAACGTACAACCTTCTACCAAAAGTTGCATCTTTTCAATTTTCATTTTGGCGTAAAATTCGAATTTTAAAATCAAAATCCGTCTAGCAGTTGTTGCAACAACTTTTTCAGGTTGTTGCAACAACCTGTGCAGTCCAAAAAGCAATTCCAGCTTTGCTTCTCCGGATCGATTTTTCAGCATTTCTAACAAGAAAACAACGGAAAATTAGACATACTAACCAAAAATAAAATAAATATTAATTTACTCATATTTTAACTTATTTAATTCATTTTTTCCCAATAAGATGAATATTCAATCAAAATAAAGCACCAGATAACTTTTTTAAGAAGTTATCACACCTCCACACTTGAATGTTTGCTAGTCCCTAGCAAAATCATTTCATAACAATATGATGAGTGAAGAAGTAATAAGATATGAACTCAAATGACCTGAAAGTCCACCTAGTGTCAACTACCTTCACCTATGGGGGGGATAGGTGACGTGCAGCGTTTTTGCGGAATTAAAATTGTACCTGCACAATAAAACAAAACAGCACAGCATAGAAAGAACACAAGCAAATTATAGTGGTTCCCCGATTTGGGTACATCCACTTTCCCCCTTCGACCTGTCTCCCAACCAGGGACGACTCGATCACTTCACCAACAGGATTGAAATCCAATCCTTGCACTAACGGAAGGAACCCTACCACACGTAGGAGTCAACACTCCCACAACACGGGTTATACCCAACCCTTACAACTAGGAACCCACGTTCCTTTACAACAAAAATGAAAATAGAATGTACAAGAAATACAAACAACTTTTGGAGACTAAGGTGTCCCTATTCGTTCGATGACGTGATCTTCAAATCAACGAAGAGTCCACAACCCTAGATCTCTCTTGGAGAGAATCTCCCCGAAACCGGTGGCAGCAAGAAGGACGGCGGCTTGGTTCTCGGGATCGGCTGCGACAACGGTGTGCGGCTGCTGTACTTTGGAGATTCAATCTTCGTATCAAAGCTAGCAAGGTCTTCCAACGGTCACACTAGGATCGATCGTCTCGATCGATTCAGAAGGGGAAGGTTTTCCCGATCAACGAATCAAGAGACAAGGGATCTCTGGTTAGACGCGTGAGACGCTGTGCTTGGCTGAGCTTCTGTCGCCGGAGATCTGGAAGCAACCACGATCAACGCCGGCGATCTACAGGCTCGAGCGGCGACGGCGGCGGAGCAGATTTCGCGATCTAGGTCACGTCGGCGGCTCGGCTTGGTTTTTCTGTGTATGTCTTACTGTTCAAAAATACACGAGTATTTATACAGTAGAATATTCCTTCATGACCGTTGTGGGTCCTACCAACAAGAAACCCTAAGCCCGGTTCAAAACAGCGCCAGCGGCCGAGTCCGGTCCAGCGGGTTCCAGAATTCGCCCAAGGCAAAATCGACGAGAATCGAAGGTGATTCTCGTTGAATCGGCGAGAATCAAAGGTCATTCTCGACGATTCGGCGAGAATCAGCCAGTGATTCTCGACGGTTTTGACTTGGCGACAGATTTGCATGCTTAGATGTAGCCGGAAAGAGACGGCGAGAATCAGCCAGTGATTCTCGACGATTCGGCGAGAATCACTAGTGATTCTCGCCGAATCGACGAGAATCACTTGGTGATTCTCGTCGATTGTTACTTAGACGATTTTTCGTCTTTCCACCCATGAGCTGCTCTTTGACCCATCCTTGCTCCTTGTCTGCTCTTGCATTGTCACGGCCCTGTACTTGAAAATAAGTACACTCCAATAGAGAGAGTACACGTAGGCCAACACACTGATCTGCTCAACGAGGGATTACGTCGCGCAGACCCGTGTATACTGACCTACTACACCCTGACATTGGTGTGTACTTAGCGTGGAATAACTGCAAGCACAACTTGAAGGATTTTATCAAATACATTGTGAATTCATCTTAGCTTGACAGGTGGCTTCCTCAAATCCAGGTAATTGTGGATACATTACCCAACAATCTCCCCCTATTTGACGAAGCCAAAATTCTACTAGCTAAGATGAATACCACCATCCAGATAATATATACAACATATAGAATTTAAAGATACGGCACAAGGAAATAAAGGCAAACAGATCAAAGCTTGAGTCAATCATAAATTCATATACATATATATATATTCCCAAGATTGTTCATATAACAATAAGAAAAGATAAATGTGTTCTTGAGAAAATGACAAGCTATAAACTTCTGTCTATTTCTCTTTGGCTAGGTCATCCTTGTGTTTTTGAGCCAGGAACTTCTTTCTTTGCCTCTCAACGTACTCCTTGTGCTTTGGATAGTATTTGGGAGGAGGAGCTTTATCTGCCGCAGTGTTGGTCCTGAAGAAGATGTTCCCTTTAGCTCCATATGTCTTGTGCAGCTCTCACGCATGCTGGCTGTATATGTCGTTCCGATTGATTTCCCCTTTTTCTTGTAGCCAGAACGTGTCCAAGATAATACTCTTTGATACCGGACTCCACCTTTCGTTCCTCACTTCATCCTCCTTCAATCTGATTTTCTTTTCAGCTTGCTTTCCTTAGATGTCCCTTCTTGAGATTTTCTCTTGTCCCTAGCTTTTGCTAGGGCTCCTTGGTCAAACATGGCCATCAGTTTTGCTTTGGAGGTGGCCCTAGCAGCCCTTTGAGCATCAGCTTCACTTAAAGGAACTTTTTTAGCACTTGATCCCTCATCAGCCGCAGTCCCTGGTTCAGGAGCAGGATTACCCTCAAGATTTTCAGGGATATTGGCGCCTAACGCTTGTTTGAGCATCCACCAACAATAGTCATAAACATATATGTTTGACTGTTCAAAATTTTTGATTATTATTTCCTGAAGCTCGGTCATCTTAGCTGTATATTCTTTCTCCCCTTTTTTGGCTTCGACGGCAATGGAGTTTGCATAAGAATGCAGTGACTCATCAATGTGTTTTGTAGTCTTGGATAACTCGGTAATCAAGGCTTGTTGATTGCTGTTAAGAGTCACCATGTTGACATCAAATTTTTGGATGTTATTTGCCACGACATGAGCATTCTGATTAACGACTGCGAGTGTATCTGTGTTTTTTTCAATCCATCCATAAGAAGAGTTACAGCTTTGCCGGCTGCTGTATACTTGTCTTCAAACTTCTTTTCCATCAAATCCAGTTTGTGATTGATTTCCACAACGTTCTTGAGCATTAGATTCTCAGATTTCTTAATTCTTTTTAACATTTTATTTTGAGCTTGCTCAAAAGACGCTTTGAGCTCATCCACGATACCTTGAATAACATTCACCGTGTGATTAGCTAGATCAGCTCGTAGTGGATGATCCTGAGGCATTCCTTGGCCTTGCTCTTCAGCAGATTCACTTGTAGAGCTGGACACTAGCACAGTCTCTAAAGGGGGAATACTTGCATCCTCAGTAGATTTCTCGGAAGTCCTTAGCAGCGTATGCTGAGAGGACTCCCCCTCCACTGTTGCACTAATTTTCTCAGGAACTATCTCAGGAGCTTGCTTTTCAGATGGAACTTCCGTGTAGTCCTGAAGCTCCATTACTTCCTGTCTCTCATTTCCTTCTTCCTCATCCTCATCATCCATGAAATCATTCTCAGCTGCATCATCTTCCATTCCTTTCTCATCATTCTCCTTTATATTACCTCCGACTCCTAGATCATTCACGTTCAGGGCCGCCTCATTTTCCATCACATCTTCACTTTCTTCTTGCAGATCCGCAACTGCATCTCTAGCTATCTGAGAGATGCCAGATATGATATTAGCAGAAGCGGGTAGAGGCTCCCCCTCAATTCCTGCAGTCAGTGCATCATGAATTTCACTGGGAATATCCACGGAATCTGCTACGGTTCTGTCCTCGGCAGGAGATTCTTCTTGTTCTATTACCACGGCAGCCTGCCCGATGCGTCGCTCCCATCTGTCAAATACGCTGGAGTCCATTTTCTTCAAATAATGCAATGGAACTCCTTTACTCATGTCGAACCTATCTCCGTTTAGCTGATTGAGATATAGGCTGATGATTCTTCCAAAACTTGGAGATCTGAGAGTGTCCTTAATCTTCTCAAAAAGCATAGCTCCCCAGTTGAATCTCTTTCTGCAGACAATTGCCACAAGGATCTTGAACATGTCAGCTGAGATGTGGTCATGTGAGCCGGGTTTGCATATAAGTACTTTCCCAATGATGTCGGACAAAAGTTTCCCCTCCTCATTCATTTCCTTTCGCTTTATTGATCTGGTTCCTCTAGCTAGTCCACAGAATAATAATGCCCTGGCTTTATCATGTTCCTCCAGATAATCCTCGTGATCAGAACTAGTGAGCTGCAAGTATTGGGTCAGTTTGCTTGCTGACATCTTGATCCTGACACCTGCAACCTTACTCTTGATGATAGAGTCTTCATTCCGAAGTTTGGCGGTTGCGAAGAACTCCATCACTTCCTTGTCCAAAATTTTGTAGGGGTGCTCCAGTACAAAAGAGAGGTCAGCCTCTTCAAGCATGATGATGATGTTTCTGAACTCATCCGAGGCATGTGAGAACCCGGTTCGAACCAACTCACATCCAGTGACCAGGCCGGCGGTTGTCCTTGGAGCCATTGTAAACCTAGGGAGGGAATCCCAAGACTACGCCTAGTCAGAAATTAAGAGGGAAGCTACACTAACAGTAAGTCACTGTAAGGGTGAGGATGTGGTTACCCAAAAGAGTAGAAGGTGAGAATCGACGGAGACGACGGAAAACCGGGAGGCGCTCGCGACTTTGTTTGATCGAAACCGCGGAGAAATCCCTGGACGAGCACCCTGGACGCGAGAGGAGTGATCTACGGAAGGAAGAATCGGCGAGTTGCCTGCGGGATATCGACGGAAGAAGCTGCGGGATTCCTGCGGGATATCGACGGAAGAGGAGGTGGGATTTCTGCGGGATATCGACGGAACGACGGAAATGAGGAACTGAGGAATATGAAGGGTCGGCGGGATTCCTGCGCGATATCGACGGGTTTTCGTGCGAAAAGCGAAATAAGAGGGATCGGCGGGAGTTTTTCTAAGTCGAAATCGAAGGGATTCTTTAATAGGAATCCACAGGTTAAGATGCATGCCGGATTCTCGAAATCTTCTGATATTAAGACGGTTTTTAAAAAAAATCTTCTAAATATATATATTTCTTAATACCAATCTATTTAGGGTTTGAACGGGGTTTTTCCATACATTTCTTGATTTCAATTGTAGGTTTTAGTGATTTCCAATGACGTATCTTTTTTAATTTTCAGTGAACTGATTTAAGCTTGTAGAAGTTTATTCTCGAATCTACCAGTGAATTTACAGATAAATCTTTAATAATGTATCTAAGGATTATTTTTACAGTGTTAACCTTTCCTTATGTGTACACACATATATGTGTATATATATAAATATATATATATATATGTAAATGTCGACACAATATGACTCAAGTATTGGAGCTGATCAAAAATACCTGGGATTATGAGATTTATCATTTAGCCCCTCTGGTTAAAGCATACCAGGTGTTCAATGTGAGTATACCATTGTAGATAGTACTTCTGTTATTCCAGATACTTGTTCCAATTCAGTCTTGAAACATCTTCTGTCTAGTTCCCATCATATTTACGGGAACCTAGACTACCCTGCAAAAGAGAGTTACCTTACCTTAGGAACCCAATACGTATTGGGTCCTAGGTTCTTGTTAGCATAAAAACTCGAATGCCTTCCCTCAGAAATTCTGTCAGGAAGACTACCTCTGCCCAGAAGATGTGGATAGGCCCTTGCCCTTGACACAGAGGGGTTGTGCCAACTGTCTATGGCAAAGTGTCCCACCTTGCCACAGCACCAACACGTGTGAAAGTTGTACCTCCGTTTCTGACCTGATCCAGTGACTGAGGTAGTCATGGTCCTAGGTCCAAACTGGATAGACCCGGATCTGCTCCCAAAATTGCCTCTTCCACCGTGACACTTGGAAGGGTGGAAGGAATGCATGTAGCGAGCGTCATGAGGCCTGGGAGGTGGTGCCTTCCTTTCAGTCAGCACCCTTCCAGAGGCCCCATGAGAACTTACTGCATGACTTCTAACCTCCCTTTCCCGTGTCCTAGGGTGATGAGAAGCGTTCTGAGAGCTGATACCAGCAGATTCATGCCGAGTTGGGGCAGTGGCCGAGAATACAAAGGGCTCAGAGTGAACCTTAGGTATTCTCTCATGGGTGGTCATGACAGCCCTTGCACTATGGGTGTCTCCACATGAGGACAGATCACCCTTGCAGTGACCACGATTGTTCATGTGATCATACCTGAAGGTATGATGAGTACCCTTCCTGCCTGGAGTGGGGGGGGGGGGGTCTGAATACCGTTTCTCCATTTCTCCATGAATTGATAATTCGGGAGATCCACCCATTTTCTTCCTTTCTCTTTATAGCATCAACCTTGGAAAAGTTGGATACTATCCTTTTCTCATTCTCTAGACTACTCTCTAGATCTGAGATTTTAGAGTCCTTGATCTTATTGGATGCCAATTGAAGAACCAACAAGATCTTCAGCCGAGCAATCTCCTGAGCTTACTCCTCAACAAGTAGGTTGCTTTTCTGAAGGGCTCTCTTCAGGGAATCAGGATTTTCTGAAGGGTGACAATTCCTGTCTTCAGGAACTTCAAGAGAAAAGGGGCGAGATGAAGAAGTTACCTGCTCTTCAGAGTTATTGTCACTAGCTCCAGAGACCGTTGTGTCAGCTTCATCAGAACTGCTTTCCTCAATTTCTTCTTCAGTTTCTGACAAGGACACCGGAGCCCTGATGCTGTCCGATTGATCCTTGCCTTCATCTTCAGAGGCGAGGACCCCCACATAGGCTTCATCCTCTTGCTGACAGCAGATCCCTGCTTTCTTTGATCCCCCCATGAGATCTGAGATGGTTACCCACATAGATTTGGTCGTCCCATACTTTTCCAATCTAGATCGAGAAGGTTCAGACCAGACATCCATGATGATCTGACGAATCATCTTGTCCAGATTAAATAATGAGAGTTCAGTCTCCGACATCTCAGTAGTATACTTGGGGATTTTGATATCCTTTCCAGAGCCGGAGGTCTTCATAGGAATGAATGGACCCTCTTCTAAGATGAGAGATGCTCGAGGATCGATAGCCTCCAGGTGATAGGACACTCTCATCTTCCAGACGGGATAATACTCCTTAGTGCACGTGAGAAGTCTTAGTGGAGAGATCCCATGATCCAGCTCCATGCTTTTGACACAGGTGGCAGGATTCTACTCAAGGTGTTAACCTATTTGATGAGTAACCTGGCTCTGATACCACTTGAAAGTCCACCTAGTGTCAACTAACTTCACCTATGGGGGGGGGAATAGGTGACGTGCAGCGTTTTTGCGGAATTAAAATTGTACCTGCACAAGAAAACAAAACAACACAACACAGAAAGGACACAAGCAAATTATAGTGGTTCCCCGATTTGGGTACATCCACTTTCCCCCTTCAACCTATCTCTCAACCAGGGACGACTCGGTTACTTCACCAACAGGATTGAAATCCAATCCTTGCACTAACGGAAGGAACTCTTCCACACGTAGGAGTCAACACTCCCACAACACGGGTTGCACCCAACCCTTACAACTAGGAACCCACGTTCCTTTACAACAAAAATGAAAATAGAATGTACAAGAAATGCAAACAACTTTTGGAGACTAAGGTGTCCCTCTTCGTTCGATGACGTGATCTTCAAATCAACGAATAGTCCACAACCCTAGATCTCTCTTGGAGAGAATCTCCCCGAAACCGGTGGCGGCAAGAAGGACGGCGGCTTGGTTCTCGGGATCGGCGGCGACAACGGTGTGCGGCTGCTGTACTTTGGAGATTCAATCTTCGTAGCAAAGCTAGCAAGGTCTTCCAACGGTCACACTAGGATCGATCGTCTCGATCGATTCGGAAGGGGAAGGTTTTCCCGATCAACGAATCAAGAGACAAGGGATCTCTGGTTAGACGCGTGAGACGCTGTGCTTGGCTGAGCTTCTGTCGCCGGAGATCTGGAAGCAACCACGATCAACGCCAGTGATCTACAGGCTCGAGCGGCGACGGCGTGGAGCAGATTTCGCGATCTAGGTCACGTCGGCGGCTCGACTTGGTTTTTCTGTGTATGTCTTACTGTTCAAAAATACACGAGTATTTATACAGTAGAATATTTCTTCATGACCGTTGTGGGTCCTACCAACAAGAAACCCTAAGCCCGGTTCAAAACAGCGCCAGCGGCTGAGTCCGGTCCAGCGGGTTCCAGAATTCGCCCAAGGCAAAATTGACGAGAATCGAAGGTGATTCTCGTTGAATCGGCGAGAATCAAAGGTCATTCTCGACGATTCGGCGAGAATCAGCCAGTGATTCTCGACGGTTTTGACTTGGCGACAGATTTGCATGCTCAGATGTAGCCGGAAAGAGACGGCGAGAATCAGCCAGTGATTCTCGACGATTCGATTCTCGTCGAATCGGCGAGAATCACTTGGTGATTCTCGCCGAATCGGCGAGAATCACTTGGTGATTCTCGTCGATTGTTACTTAGACGATTTTTCGTCTTTCCACCCATGAGCTACTCTTTGACCCATCCTTGCTTCTTGTCTGCTCTTGCATTGTCACGGCCCTGTACTTGAAAATAAGTACACTCCAATAGAGAGAGTACACGTAGGCCAACACACTGATCTGCTCAACGAGGGATTACGTCGCGCAGACCCGTGTATATTGACCTACTGCACCCTGACATTGGTGTGTACTTAGCGTGGAATAACTGCAAGCACAACTTGAAGGATTTTATCAAATATATTGTGAATTCATCTTAGCTTGATAGGTGGCTTCCTCAAATCCAGGTAATTGTGGATACATTACCCAACAATCTCCCCCTATTTGACGAAGCCAAAATCCTACTAGCTAAGATGAATACCACCATCCAGATAATATATACAACATATAGAATTTAAAGATACGGCACAAGGAAATAAAGGCAAACAGATTAAAGCTTGAGTCAATCATAAATTCATATATATATATATATATATATATATATATATATATATATATATATATATATATATATATATATATATATATATATATATATATATATATATATATATATATATATTCCCAAGATTGTTCATATAACAATAAGAAAAGATAAATGTGTTCTTGAGAAAATGACAAGCTATAAACTTCTGTCTATTTCTCTTTGGCTAGGTCATCCTTGTGTTTTTGAGCCAGGAACTTCTTTCTTTCACTCAAGTGGTAGGGGTTATAACACCCTCACCTGCACACTTAAATCCTTTGCTAGTCCCTAGCAAAGATATTTTTCTGAACATGAGAGTACGCTAATTTGTTGATAGTAATAAGCAAATTATTTTAAGGGATAAAGAAAATTGAAATTAGAGTAACTCCCCTGAAGTAGATGTAGCGTAGTAATTGTCCATTGCTTCTTGTTGACGGCCTCATGGTACTCTCATCATACGAGAATCAACAACAACTCAGTCATTTAATCTAGCCTGCATAATTTTTATCCTCAAAAGTGTACATAGTTATTGACATGAGATATATCTTAGTTAGAATTGACGAGTATAACAAAAGTTACACAAAGATATCACATGCGCACGCTGATTATTATATAAACCATTAACATAGCTCAAACCTAATATCATTACATCATATTTAATTTATAACATAGTAATTGTAATAAAATAAGCAGCATCTGGGCTAAGAAACATTTTGCTTTAAATAGTTTGTCATAATATTAAATGTGCAAGTAATGTAAAACAAGTGATACAAGAGTGCAGCTCTCACAGAATAAACGTTTCGTAGCATGATACATATGACATTTTTCAATACTCAATGTCAGGCCAATGCTATATCAATCATATAAAAAAACTATAGGTAGCGGCCTAAGGCATCATAGATCGTATAGGTGGAACATAAAATAAATCATCCAACATATCACATCACATCATACATATCAACAAAACAAAAATCCAGAGCATATCATAGCAAAATAAAGTCTAGTGCAAAATGTAAGTCTAGCTAAGCCAAAATAAAGCTGGAACAAAGATAAGACTACTCGTCCTCCTCTTCGTCATCTTCCTCCTCATCTTCTTCTTCCTCGTCATCCTGCTCTACAACAACCGCAGTGGGGTCAACTCTGGATCGGTCCGAGGTCAGAAGATATCCCTCGTCGTCAAACTATCCCATCATTCTGAAGTTCGGCTCCGAAACTGGAATCTTTGCTTTCTCCATAATCTTGCGTAGATTTGAGTGAATGTTCTCAAACTGTTCCTTCTCGTAGAGATGTTGACACCGCTGATATGCCTTAATATACTCAATCTGCTCCATTAGAATATTTGGGTCAGTACCTCGATCCGCCACTGGAATGTCAATATGAAAGGGGTCGGCCGATGGTGGCTTAGCGGATTGATCAGCTCCCATGATGCGCAACATATCTCGCTTCCTTGAGGCTCCCGCAGCCACCTTGATATTCACGGCCACTACTGTCTCTGTGATGGGATGCCCAACTTGAGTCACCATGTCATCTTCACCTTGATGCACTCCTCCCATCCGACAAAGCTCTGTAATCAAAATAGGATACCACAACTGCCTCACTTTCTCCTCCTTGACCTTTTGCTTTATAAGTGTAGAAATGAGTTCTCTCATATTCAGTTTTATTCCCTTAAAGATGCTATAAATAAGAGCGACCTTATCTATCGTCAACGTGTTGAGATGTCGTGTCGGCATAACCCCTGCGTTGATGAACAGGTGCCATACCTTGGCTTCACGATTTAAACATGTTGCGCGCAAGGTCTTTCTTGACTGACTTGCCCACTCCGATTTCGGTGTACAACAAACCACCTCCATCATTTCTGCTATAGAAACACTTGACAAAATATTCGCATAACTATCTTGAGTAGTGTCGTCCAAGTCGAAGAGATCGTTGATTATTTTGGCCGAATATTCAACACTTTTTCCTCTCACAAACACCTTCTCCCCATCTGAGTCCCTAGCATTAGCATAGAATTCATACACCCATGGTAAGATTGCTTCAGTCCTAGGGTGACAAAATGATTCCCATTAGAGAGCCCTAATCTGATTGACATATTTCACACTCCAAGGCCTAGCTTCCATTTTGAAACCTCGTTCACAAATGAACGGGATGGTCTTAAGACTCCCAAAACGAAGTCGAGCATTCTCGGTGAGAAATCTAGTGTTGTTTTTGGATGTCTCTTTACCTTTCCCTTTCTCCTTTCTTTTTGATGTCATGATCTAGAGTAAAGCATAAAAAATTGAAACCAACTAACAGAAGAAATTTCACACATGGTTTATCTTGATAAAACTAGGGCTAGAAGTTATATCTCAGGATTCTCCCAAATCAGTGACTGCAAAAACACCCAACTTGTTGTTCGGTGCAGCTTGCCTTATGGAAACCAGAAATCTGACCACAGTTTCGCCGCTCACCGCTCACACGTCTCCAGGGATAAGTTGCTCGGCACTCGTTGTTCTTCGCTTGCCTACAGCTTCAATTTGCCCGAAGTTAATGGCATTGTCGCTTGCTTTCCCCTCTCCCGATCGCCGCTATGTGGAGCCGTCACCTGCTGCGCAACCGCCGTTGGAACTCCACTGTGCTGCCGCAACTTGCCGACTCGCAAAATCGCCTAGGTGCAGTGCTTCTGTCTGTTGCGAAGCTGCCGCGATATGGAGTCAGTATTCGAGATCGCCGACTTCTTCAAAACTGCCGGGATGCGGAGCCGCCGCCGCTGCTCCCTGCTGTGATGTCGGGATGCAGAGCCGCCGTCGACTGTTGTCGCGAGATGATAGGGAGTCGGGCTTGCTGTCACACGACTGTTGTCGCGCTGCTTATCGCGCGACGGGATCGTGGAGCTTCCGCTGATGCGCAATCACCGCTGTGATGTGAAGCCTCCTGCTAGGTCGCCGCTCGCGATTTTAGGGCAGAGGATGTGCCGGGCTTGGAAGGAGAAGAATGATCCGATTTTTTTTGTTTTTGTTTTTTTTCTTTTTATTTTTTTTTTAACGTTATAAACTTTGAGTTTGTCCACAATGGACCGGCCAGAGCACCGCCATATACTGGTTCAACTGAACCGGTAATTCCTATCCTACTCAAGCGGCGGACAGCAGCAAAAGTGTTGCAACGGCCTTTTCAGGTCGTTGTAACATTGTTTTCTCTACATATATTGGGCAGAATCAGCCCATTTCACTTTGTTTTTTTTTTCTTTTCAATAATTTTATTCAGCTTATTTTTTTGCAAGTCAATTACGGTTTCGATTCCTTCATAAATAAATTTTTTTTAAACTATACTAATGAAACAAACGAAAATATTTTTTTATTATTATTTAAATTATATATATATAAATTAAGATGGGATAAGATGAGATGGACTGCCTTTCATCAAGCGCCTCGTTTAACATGTCCCGGCCGGACGTCTTCGGCTCAATTTTTTTTCATTTTAAATGAATGAAATTATCACCGTTCCGATAAATTTTTAGGCGCTCGCCATTAACTTTAAATTCAGAATTATCCTGCTTATTAATTATGGTGATTGCGCCGTACGTGTGTACTTCTTTCACTCGAAATGGTCCCGACCAACGAGTTTTAAGTTTTCCGGGAAATAATTTGAGGCGAGAGTTAAATAATAAAACTAATTGCGCGGGCTCGAAGTGCTTATCATTCAGACGTTGGTCGTGACGCTTCTTCGTTTTTTCTTTGTAAATCCTTGAGCTCTCATAAGCATTCATCCCAATCTCCTCCAATTCATGCAATTGTAAAAATCTTTGCTTTCCTGCATCGTGATAATCAAAGTTAATCTTTTTGATAGCCCAATGAGCTCGATGTTCTAGCTCTAAAGGCAAATGACATGTTTTTCCGAATACTAACCTATAGGGGGTTAGTCCTATTGGTGTCTTATAAGCAGTTTTATAAGCCCACAAGGCGTCATTAAGCTTTTGGGATCAATCTTTTCAATTGATGCTAACAGTCTTTGCGAGGATATTCTTTTTTTCCTGATTAGAGACTTCTGCTAGCCCATTAGTTTTAGGATGGTATGCCAAAGCTACCATTCGAAAACTACATAGCGAATTGGTAATTACAGAAGTGGCTTCCGCCATCACTTATGATAGCTCTTGGCGTGCCAAACCGATTAAAGATATAATTCCTTAAAAAGTGCAAAACTATTTTAGCGTCATTCTTGGTAGTAGTGATTGATTCAACCCATTTAGAGACATAATCGACAGCTAGGAGTATAAATATGTTACCGTTTGAATTCACAAAAGGTCCTATGAAATCTATGTCCCATACATCAAACAGTTCAACCTCCAAAATTGCATTCATTGGTAAAGAATCACTTTTCTTAATATTTTCACTCCTTTTACAACGATCGCACTGTTTTACAAACTCTCTAGCATCTCGAAATAAGTTGGGACAGAAGAATCCAACTTTTAATATTTTCATGACCGTCATATCCCCTTTAAAATGACCTCCGTAAGGGGAGTTATGACATTTTTCTAATATAGCCTTCATTTCTCCCTCCGGGATGCAACGTCTTAACATACCATCCGCTCCGATTTTGAAAAGACACGGTTCATCCCAAACATAGGACCGGACTTGATGCAAAAATCTTTTCTTTTGTTGAAAATCCAGATCAGGTGGAAAAATTATACTCACTAAATAATTCACGAAGTCTGCGTACCAGGGTAATGAATGTTCATAAATGGCCAAAATCCTTTCATCGGGGAACCTTTCATCAATTGTTGATTGGAATGATGAATTGGGGGATTCAATCCTTGAGAGATGATCAGCTACCGGATTATCAACACCTTTCCTATCCTTGATTTCTAAGTCGAATTCTTGCAATAACAAAACCCAACGAATTAGCCTAGGTTTAGCATCTTTCTTTTCCATGAGATATCTAATAGCCGCATGATCGGTGAATGCAATAACTTTAGTACATAAAAGATAAGACCTAAACTTTTCAAAGGCAAACACCACGTCTAATAATTCCTTTTCAGTAGTGGTGTAATTAACTTGAGCCTCGATCAAAGTTTTGCTAGCATATGCTATGGTATGAAAAACCTTTTCTCGTACTTGTCCTAACACAACGCCAACTGCGTAGTCACTAGCGTCACACATAAGCATAAAGGGCTCTCCCCAATCAGGGGCCACTACAATTGGTGTCGTCGTTAACCGGGTTTTAAGTTCATTAAAGGCATTTAGACAGTGATCATCAAAATGAAACTTTACATCTTTTTCTAATAACCCACTTAAAGGTTTAGCAATTCTAGCAAAATCCTTGATAAATCTTCTATAGAAACCTGCGTGTCCAAGGAAACTTCGTAGTCTTTTTATATTCTTAGGAGGGGGTAATTTTTCGATAACTTCAATCTTAGCCCTGTCTACTTCAAACCCTTCTCTTGATACATGATGCCCAAGCACTATTCCCTTGCGCACCATGAAGTGACATTTTTCCCAATTCAATACCAGGTTAGTTTCAACACAATGAGAAAGTATTTTTTTCCAAACAGTTCAAACATTGATCAAATGTTTTTCCGAAGATGGAGAAATCGTCCATAAAAATTTTTATGTCGTTATCCATAATATCCAAGAATATAGCAATCATACATCGTTGAAAAGTGGCCTGCGCGTTACACAGACCGAATGATATTCTTCTAAAAGCGAATGTTCTGTAGGGACATGTGAAAGTTGTCTTCTCCTGGTCTTCCAGATCTACAGTAATTTGATTATATCTGGAATACCCGTCTAAGAAACAAAAGAAATCATTACCCGATAGTTTATCTAAAACTTGATCAATAAAATGCAAAGGGAAATGATCTTTTCGAGTTGCCTTATTTAGCTTTTGGTAGTCCATACATATGTGCCACCCCGTGATAGTTCGAGTTGAAATTAATTCATCCTTATCATTTTTAATTACGGTCATCCCCCCTTTCTTAGGAACACATTGGACCGGGGAGACCCATGAACTATCAGAGATGGGATATATTATTCCTGCATCTAGCCACTTTATGATCTCCTTTTTCACCACCTCTTTCATAGGTGGGCTAAGACGTCGTTGAGGCTCTATAGACCCTTTGTAAGATTATTCTAGAAGAATTTTATGCATACATAATGAAGGACTAATTTCTCAAATGTCGGCTATAGTCCATCCTATGGCTAATTTATATTGTTTTAAAAGATTTAGTAAGTCCTTATGTTGTTCCGGTAGCAAATTGGAGTTAACAATGACTGGTAACGTATCATTTTCTCCCAAAAATACGTATGAGAGATGCTCAGGAAGTGGTTTCAACTCCAAAGTGGGCGGATTGATAATGGAGGGCCTATCCGCTAGTGATTTTTCTGGCATGTCTAGAGATTCCGGTCTGCGAAAGGAAAATGGGTTTTTTTTCACAAAGATGTACACACTCTTGTTATTGAGAACCAAGGTCCAGCGGGATTGGGTGTGTGTGGGACCGCATATTTGGGCTTCCCCATCGCGTTCCAGGTCTGGGTGTTGACCCCGGTGGGCCCCCGTGTGGCGGAATATCCCCGCCATCCCGTGGATGGATTAGTCCCACATTGCCTGCAGCGGGTGGTCCTTGGTGTTTATGTACCCCCGTCCCCCCTTCCTATCACCTCGGGGTTTTGGGAAGATGTGTGGTGACGAGTGGTTTCCACATGGTATCAGAGCCATCCCGCTGCAGGGGTGTGTTGAGAACCAAGGTCCAGCGGGATTGGGTGTGTGTGGGACCGCATATTTGGGCTTCCCCATCGCGTTCCAGGTCTGGGTGTTGACCCCGGTGGGCCCCCGTGTGGAGGAATATCCCCGCCATCCCGTGGATGGATTAGTCCCACATTGCCTGCAGTGGGTGGTCCTTGTTGTTTATGTACCCCCATCCCCCCTTCCTATCACCTCAGGGTTTTGGGAAGATGTGTGGTGACGGGTGGTTTCCACACTTGTGTTTCTTTGTCTTCATCAGAAGTCTCATCAAAATTTAATAAGGATGTTAAGTCCTCATCATCAGTATCATATTTATAATACAACTTACAATCAAGTAATGTTATGTTATTTACCTCGTCCACAAGGTCTTCTTCTCTATCATGATACTTCATTGCCCTGAGAACGTTAAAGGTAACTCGTTCATCGTTAGCCCTCATGGTTAACTCGCCCTTATGAACATCAATCAAAGATCTCCCTGTTACTAAGAAAGTCCTTCCTACGAGAATATGTACCTCCTTATCCTCCTCCATATCCAATACTACAAAATCTGCCGGAAAAATAAATTTTTCCACCTTAACTAAAACGTCCTCAATAACCCCTTTTGGAAAGGTGAGGGTTTTATCAGCTAATTGTAATGTTAGCGAAGTCTTGGTAATTTCCCCTACTCCCAATTTCTTATATATTGATAAAGGCATTAAATTTATACTTGCGCCTAAATCACACAAGGCCTTTCCTTCAAATTGATATCCAATAGAACAAGCGATGGTGAAACTTCCAGGATCTTTTAACTTGGGTGGCAATTTCTTTTGGAGGATTGCACTAGACTCGTGAGTAAGTGCTACTGTATAACACCTCCCCTGTAATGACCGTATAATATGGGTCCGGCCGGGGCCCCACAACATACGGACACCACAACTTTAGTATTATAAGATGATATAACTACCTACACTCAAAACTCTTTGCACAACACATCGGAAACACAAGCAAGACTAGAAGTTATCCACTACTACAAGAGTAAAAAAAGATGGCCTTACGGCCTTACAACACAGAGAGTCCAAACTCACATAATACAATAATCATGAAAGTGCACAAGCACTCCTAGTCTACCTCGGCATGCAAGCCGGACAACATGAGCATCAAAACATACAATGCCATAATGAGTAGAGCTACTACAAAAGTTAACACTTCATGAGGCTTAGGCCTTTCTGGCCGGCGAGCTAGCTCCTGCGTGCGATCCTTGCCCTGTAAAATTATTAGTAACGTGAGTAAGCAAAGGCTGACCTCAAACTGTGTAACCAACACATCTCCTCCCGGCCGCCCCTAACGGACCCCGAGGTACTCCTCCAACCTGCAAATTAGCCCTTCGTATGCAATAATCATAAGCAAGGAAAACAACTAAAGAAACAGGCTTGGATGTCTCAAACATCATACATGTTCTATACTGTTGAGCATATAATATTAGGGCCTACTGTGCAACATGAATGCAACACCCGGGTTTCACCCAAGGCACCCTATAGCGTATGCATCTAGCACAACATCACATCAATTGGGTACTCAACGCTTCCCCATTGGCATAAAGCCACAAACCAAGGGGGAAAACACAATTCCCCCCAACGACACACAAGCCCCACATGGAACTCTTGCCAAGGCCCCACCCGCTCAAGGTCTTAGACCCGGGCTTGCCTGCAAGCTCTGACGTCTTATGTCAGGATTCCAACAAACACAAACTGACCGATTCTGAGAAGCCTTGTCGGACCCCACCCGCTCATGGCCTCATTGCCCGGGCTTGCCCCCATGCTTGGCATTCTCGTCAGTCTCACAGAAGGGGACTAGTCTCGTCGGGACACTCTCCATACATGACATGTACGTCACGGATAGCCAGCCGACCGCGGAGACACAACCACGCCTTGGCACATCACAAACCAAGACAATTCCACCCTAGTCCTCTCATGTGTACTGCAGTGTTCCCGCGCACCCAAGGAAACCATCTTCCAATCATGCGGAGCTAACCTTGTCCACCAAGGAAACCATCTACCGTCATTGAGGAGTTATCCTTGTCCGGTTCTGACTACACGTACTCACTTGAGAAAAAGGGGAACACATCACCACATCACAAACGACATCTTGCCGCAACGGATCTCTACGAATTCTTAAAGCTCGTATGCAACATCACCGAGTCGGACTAACGGTCGCGACTACGGCTTCACCCACCATGCCTAATCCACTAACAGAGCGGATGTCTAATGCAAATCATGTCGGGGACGGACTCATTGACCCGGAGTTTCCTCTTGAACCTTGGCGACCCAAAAAACCCTCTCATTTGAGTGTTTGGTGCCCAAAACTAGAAAAGACAAGATGCTAAAACATGCATCCTAAAACCGAGAGGAGAAGTGTCGTTACCTTCCGACTCCTCTTCCTAGCCATGGAAGATTATCCGGATGAAAACCTTCGCAAAGATCTAGCATCCACGGATCTGGACTCGGCTCGCGATTTGGAGCACCGAAGCCTCTTCTACAGCCCAAACCCTCCTTCACCTTCTTCCTTGCTCTCCCTTCTCTCTAGAATTTAGTAAGAGAAAGCTTGGAGAAGAATGAGGGTTTCCAACCCTATTCTTGGACTTAACTCCACAAGAGCAGTCCTGAACCATCAGATCCCAAAATAAGGGAAAGAATGGTCACGATCCGTCTGAAAAATAAAACACCTGGGCCGAACACGGCCTGGAACACGCCCGTGTCCAGGGCCGTGTCCCCCATTCGCCGTCACAAATCGATGCACCTGGAACAACACACGGGCATCTGACACGCCACGTGTTCGACCCGATACCCCATGTCCCGACTGACACGACCGTGTGGTCGGCCGTGTGCCTCCATCGACATAGCCCCGAAATAACCCGAGAAGGACACGGCCTGGGACACGCCCGTGTCCCAACCCGTGTGCGAAGTCTCGACACTCGTCAACAGCCTTTGTGTCGACAACCGCGGAAAAACGTCGAGCAACGTTCGTCGACCATGCGGGACACGCCCTGTGACACGCCCGTGTCACAGGCCGTGTGCCCCAGTCTCGACACTCGATACTCCTCGAGTGAATTTCATCGAGTGGACTCTCGACACTCGACTGACACGGCCTTGGACACGCCCGTATCCTAGGTCGTGTGCCTTGTCTCGACACATCGTTCGAGCAAAATCGTCGACTCCCCGGACCGGTCGTCGACACGGGCTCGACATGAGACACGCCTGTGTCTCAGGCCGTGTGCCTTGTCTCGACACATCGTCGAGCGAAATTCGTCGACCTCTCGACCAAAACGTCGACTAGAGCCCGACACGCCCTGGGACACGCCCGTGTCCCAAACCGTGTGCCCCCTGCCAGAAACCAAACTTGGTCAGAAAACGCTGGTCGACCCTCTCTCAAATTTTGGGGTGCATACTGTTTCATTTACACCAAACTTTCTTTTTTTATTTAATATATCTTTCATGAACTTGACGTAACTTGACATCTGTTCTAAGGCTTCAGCGAAGGGTATATTGATTTGCAGTTTCTTGAATATTTCTAGAAATTTTTGAAATTGTTGATCTAATTTACTCTTCCTTAGCCTTTGAGGGAAGGGTGGAGGTGGGTAAACAATTGTGTTTTCTTTTACTTTTGGAGATACCACATTTTTACCTTTTATGTCTTCTCCTATGACCTCTACTTCTTCATCATTATTGTTGCACTCTTGAGTGAATTTTTTCTTATGCTTATTAGGGACGTCACTCTCCACACCCTATTGACCGCTATTATTCTCAAGTTGATTATTTTGTTCACTTAGCAACTCCCTTCCACTCCATAATGTAACAACTTTACATTGATGATTATTATCTCCCTTAGGATTCAGTGTGGTATCCGTAGGAAGTGTGCCGTGTTGTCTCATACTCAAAGCGGACGCTATTTGTCCTAATTGTGATTCAATCATCCGCATTGAACCCTCCAAACTAGTGAAACGTGCTTCATTCTTTTGCATTGACTCCATAATGAAGTCGTCAGTTAATTTTCTAGAAGGTCCCGCTTGGTTGGGATGATGATTTTGATGTTGAGAATTAGGATTAGAATTAAATAAATTCGGTGGAGTAGAACCAAAATTGTTCTTCCAAGAGAAGTTTGGATGGTTTTTCCATTCAGGATTGTAATGATTTGGATAAGAGTTTTGATTTTGTTTATAATGACCTCCAATATAGTTTACTTCTTCATTGTTACCTACAAGTTGTTCAATTTGTTAGAGTAGAATTAGGTGTGATCGTGGGAGTGATTATGCTATTAACTTGTGGGGTCATTTGGTTTTGATTTAACGTCAAAGCATCTAACCTCTTGTTGATAGAATTAAATTGAGACGTCATTTGGGCTGCAAATGACGTGAATTGGTCCACTTGGTACAAACCCGTAGTGGCAGAAGAATGTCCTTGCCGATCAATCAAATGATAGTTGTTAGAAGATAATTCTTCTAAGATTCCATATGCATCTTCCGGTATTTATTCATGAGAGACCCTCCCGCAGCTCCATCTACTTAGATCATCGTAGGTGTCTGAAGGCCATTGTAAAAGGTCCATATTTGTTGGTGGACGGCTAATCCATGGTGGGGGCATCTCCGTAATAGTTCCTTAAAACGTTCCCATGCATCATATAGGGTTTCTCCATTCACTTGCATGAACGTAGAAATATCTCTCATTAGTTTAGCAGTTTTGGATTGGGGGAAATATTTGGCCAAGAATTTTTCAACCAATATAGCACAGTAGTAATAGACCCATTAGGCAACGAGTTCAACCAATCTTTTGCTTTCCCTTCTAGAGAGAAAGGAAATAATCATAATTTAATGTCTTCTTCAGATGCGCCATTAATCTTAAAGGTGTCACAGATTTCTATGAACGTTCTTAGATGAGAGTTAGGGTCTTCATGGTTATGGTCACTAAACTTATTATTCTGGACCAGTTGCATAGCCGTGGAATCAATTTTAAAGTTGTTAGCCTCTATAAGCGGGTATCTTAGCGATACTAAATTGTACCCCTCCCCTAAAAGGCATATTATAGTCACGACATGTTCTCCTGTTTTCCATTGGGTGCCTCGTTATGCTCTACTTGGCCTCCTAAGTCCTGTCCCAGTCTTGATGAACCTTCAGCATCATTGTTTTGATTATTCATGTTGAGTTGATTCAAATTTTCCAATCAGTTGACTTTCCTATTACGTCTACAGGTTCGCTCGATTTCAGAATTTAACGGTATTAGTTCAACTGGACGATACCTGGACAATACACTAGTAGATTAAGAAGGCAGTGCAAGAAAATAAAGACAAATTAAACTTAAAGCGAAATAAAAGCTTGACCTCCAAATACTAAGGATCACTAATATTGTAATAAAAACAACTAAATTTCGTTGCACCTCCCCGGCAACGGCGCCAAAAACTTGATACGCGGTAAAATGGCTTAAGCGCAAGTGCACGCGTCGCTCAAGTAATAAAGTGTGAGTGAGATCGTTCCCATAGAGAAGTGATTACTTTAGTGCTTACAACTATTAGCTACCCGGTTTCTTCAAATTCAAGCAGATCGAATGAAATGATTTGGAATAATGATGAAAATACTAAATAATGATTTAAACTAAATATACGAATTAAAGAGATACTTTTTATCAGTGGAGAGAGAAGTCTTGTATTTCAGATCTCCTATGTGAGTCGAAATGGTGCCTGAAACTAATACTAGTAAGAATGTTTGACCAAATTATCCTGCAACGATTTGAAAGAAGAAATCCTCATCTCTCGAATCTCGGAAATCTCAATATCATATCATCCCCTAGCTATCTCTAACTTAGGAAGAATGAAAAAATATTTTAAAGAGTAAAAATCGGATTTGCAAGTAAGAGGATGGAATCTCTTCCTCTCTTCTTTACTATGGTGAACTTATAAGTAGTTGTATTTCTCCTCTCTCGAATCTCGAAATACAATAGAAAGGTGAAATAAAAACTCTTAGTTAAAGATCTACACCGCTCGTCTCTCGATTCTTGTGGTGACATAAGATAGTCTTCAACCTAAACTTCGCCTCTCATCTCTCGAATCTCGATACAAAATAGAAGATGAAAACAAAACCAAGAGTTTCTTTAATAAATTCAAAAGTTCCACAAAGAAGATTTTTGTCAAACAAACTTAGCATAAGAAAACTACACCATCAAAACAAATATAGTACTTTCTTCATACAAGACCATTGAAATTTAGTTCATGACTGCGGAAGTACACCACAAAATAAGAAAGGTCTTACAACACGTGATGAAAGGATTCAAAATAGTGCGGGAAATTGCTCTCCAAGTCAGCCCCAAGCAATCCTTCTCCAAGATCCGATTTGCCCTAGTTCTTATTCTCCAAGCAATCTCCAAGATGATGCCCTAAGATTCTCCTCCTTAATGATAATGATCATCCCCTTATGGTATGAGATTATCCTCTAAAAAAACGTACATCCCTCTACTAAAAGTTGCATCTTTTCAATTTTCATTTTGGCGTAAAATTCGAATTTTAAAATCAAAATCCGTCCAGCATTTGTTGCAACAACTTTTTCAGGTTGTTGCAACAACCTGCGCAGTCCAAAAACAATTCCAGCTTTGCTTCTCCAGATCGATTTCTTTAGCATTTCTAGCAAGAAAACAACGGAAAATTAGACATACTAACCAAAAATAAAATAAATATGAATTTACTCATATTTTAACTTATTTAATTCATTTGTTTTCCAATAAGATGAATATTCAATCAAAATAAAGCACCAGATAACTTCTTTTTAAGAAGTTATCAATGTACACAATGGGGACTATTCATGTCTACCCGAAGAACGCCTCAACTCACCGCAAACTCGCGAGAGCGGGCATCCTATGCAAAGGAAAATAGGACTTCACATGTACTAGGATGAGAATCGTTACCCTAGCATTTTTCCTTGGCGCCATGTAAATGTATGCAGATGAAAAGCACTGCAATCTCCTCGCCTCTGTAGATCCGAAGTCGGCTCGCGGTTTGGAGCTCCGAAGCTCCGTCGGTGACCGGATCTAGCCTCCTTCTTCTTCCTTGCTCTCCCCTCTCTCTAGATCTTTAGAAAGAGATTGAGTAAGAGAAATGAGGGCTTTGAAACCCTATTCCCGGGTATATCCCAGCAGGAACAACCCCCAGCCGTCAGATCCAAAAATAAGGAAACGAACGACCACGATTCGCCATTGAAATCCAAAATCTGGGCCGAACACGGCCTGTGACATACCCGTATCCAGGGCCGTGTTCCCCATTCGCCGTCGAAAATGACGCGTCCCAAAAAGAACACGGGCACCCGACACACCCGTGTTTGACCTGACACACCCGTGTCATCGAGTATACGCCCGTGTTCCCGGGCGTGTTCCTCCATCGACACAGGACCAACACCAACCCGAGAAGAACACGGGTCTTGGACACACCCGTGTCCCATTTGACACGCCCGTGTCTAGCTGACACGGCCCGTGTGCCGACCCCGTGTATCAACCACGCCACAGCCCGACTTTAACCCGTGAAGGACACGGCCCGTGACACGCCCGTATCCCAATCTGTGTTCGCTGCTCGACGATCGTCGACTCCAAAATTCGTCGACCTCTCGGCTAGATCGTCGACCCGAGCACGACACGCCCAGGGACACGCCCGTTTCCTAGGCCGTGTGACCCCTACCAAGTTCCAAACTTGGTTCGAAACGCTACCCGTCGCTCTTTTGAGTTTCGGGGCGTTACAACACGCCTGTCAACACGGGCGTGTACTGGATGACACAGGCGTGTCGATCCGGACACGGGCGTGTCGAGAGCCCGTGTTCTTTTCGGGACGCGTCGGTTTCGGCGGTGAATGGGGAACACGACCCTGGACACGGGCGTGTCACAAGCCGTGTTCGGCCCAGATTTTGGATTTCAAGTGCAAATCGTGGCCGTCAGTTTCCTTATTTTGGGATCTAACGGCTCAGGGCTGTTGTTGCTGGTATATACCCGGGAATAGGGTTGGCAAGCCTTCATTTCCTTTAAGCATTCTCTTTCTAAACTTCTAGAGAGAGGGGAGAGCAAGGAAGAAGAAGGAAGCTAGATCCGGCCGCCGGCAGAGCTTCGGAGCTCCAAATCGCAAGACGACTTCTGATCTACGGAGGCGAGGGCATTGCGGTGCTTTTCATCCGTATAGATTTCCATGGCGCCAAGGAGAAATGCTAGGGTAACGATTCTCATCCTAGGACATGTGAAGTCCTCCTTTCTTTGCATAGGAAGCCCGCTCTCGCGAGTTTGCGGTGAGTTTGAGGCGTTCCTTCGGGTAGACATGAATAGTCCCCAGTTGTTTTGCATGTAGAGTCCGTAATCGAGAAACGGACATAGGCATGATGTGTGAAGCCTACCCGGACAAGTTGGTCTGGATCGGTGATGTTGCATTGCATGAATGGCCAGAGAAGACTACGCGTCGATGGTTGTTTTTTTCGGGTTTTCTACGTGGTAGATTGCAACAGGAAGCCTTGGGGACTAACTCCAAGGTGCACCCGGAAAACTGGGCAGATGCGTGAATTTTGCCATCTTGGTGGCCTGGGAGCCAACTTGCACATAACTGGGTTATGTGAAGTATGTGTGATCGGATTGGGACTCGGGGAAGTTTAACCCGCGCCCATGTCTTAAGGTGATAGGGCGGTGTGTGCAACGGGTTAGGCGAAACTGTACCCGCTCTATGTCGTTCTGTTAAAGAGACCTAAAGGTACGTGGCACTTGTCGTTGGCATAGATCGAGGGTCTTAGGCAGTGGCCAGAAAGACCAAATGCTCACGAGTTATTGCCGCCCAGGGGGTGGTGGTGAGTCAGCGGACTTTGACCGTGTTCACCGAGAATATGCCCTGAGAGCATGGGGTGCGTGGCCGTGAGTGCCTGCACCTGTGATGAAGTGTGTTTACACTATACTGCTTGGTTATGCTAATAAAGTGCAGGGAAGGAAGCATCGCCGCCTTGAGTTTGGGGGCGGAGATCGTTATAATTTGGTCAGCATAGCTGACCGTTGCTTTTGTTTGTCACCTGTTGCGGTGGATTGTTGCTTGCTAAGTGCTACGGAGCAAAGTGGTAAATAGCGGGAAAAAAGCCCTTGTTGCTGAGCCGGACCTCGAAGGCCTAATTTGAATGTTTACTTGTGTTATTCATGTGTGACCTGGCCTGCATGCCGAGGTTTGGAAAACACTATAATTTGAGTAAACAATTGTAAAGCCTTAAGGCCATTGTACTTGTGTATTGTACGTTCATTCCTATTGGGTTTTGTAGTGGACATTCATGCTTTTGCTGGGTTCTTTGTTTTGCAACCTTTAATTTGCTTTCACTAGAATGTACTCTGTGTAGGACATTGATTCTTAGTTAGATGGCTTCCATTGAGTAACCTTCCTGGTCTGTTCTGTGGTATATGGCGTCGGGCCCCGGCCGGACCTACTGCTATATGTTATGCGAACGGATAAGGAGTGTTACAATTTGGTATCAGACTACTGGTTTCGGTCAAACTTAAATGAATTCGTGGGCGAATTCTTTTAAGGGGTGGTGAGCACATGTGCGCGTGTCATCGTTATAACATAAAAGAACTCATGAATGTCCACTTAGGAATGAAAATACACATGTTTGGGGAACCTGCGTGTTCCTATAATTACTTTTTGAAATATTGGTTGGTCGCTTAATGGTGTTTTGTACGACTAATAGGTGACCAGGAGTGGTGCAGGGCCGTCGGAATGCTCTCTTTCTGAGGAAAGTAGTGCACCTGTGAACGTGCCTGCAACCCTTCCCTCTGCCGAAACCATAAGAATGGTTGTTGAAGCAGTCTTCGCTGTGATGGATGCACAAAATGGAATACATGTGCAGTCCCCTATTCCTGAGTTAACTCCAACGCCGGGTGGAGTGATGGAGCAAAAGGCATTTAAAGGACCATTGGGTCAGCAGTTGAACATGGTTCTAGTGCAGGGTACGCACTCAGTTGAGGATTATTTGCAGGCGTTTCTTATGATAAGACGCTACCCAGGCTCTGAAGTGGAGAGCGAGCAGTCTATGGTTGATAGATTTTATAATGGCCTACGCGGCGAATTACGAATTTTACTGCTAGGACCTAATATTATTGGGATTCCGAGCCTTGGTGGAGTCGGCTAGATCGTTGGAAGTAAAGTTGGCAAAAGCCAATTGAACGTTGGAGTTCAGGGTACCAAACTCTCCAAATTATGCAAAGTCTGCATACCGAGGGAGGGGGAAAAGAAGTCTAAAATGTCTAATGGACAGGCTCCATATGATTGTTATAATTGTGGGAAGCCGGGGCATTTTGCCCGTGAGTGTTGGAGCGGACGCCCAAAGTCTGAGAGGAAGCCTAAAGATCACAGCCTGGGCCAGCAAGAGGCCAGGAAGCACGATGGCGTGGTGACAGGTACAGTTTAAAGTTATAGCAGTTAGCTGTAAATACTTGTAGCCCTTGCGCTTGTTCGCTTAGGACTGCTAGTGCTAGGCTTTGTTCCGATTTTCGTTTATCCGGCGAGAGCACCATTCAATTCGGGAGTTTCACATTCTTTTTGTCCGAAGAATTTGTATCACGCATCGGAGTACCTACTTCGATGGCAAAGGACAAACTGGATGCGTTATTGTCTAATGGGTGCTCAATGCACGTGGATAGGGTTTGTTGTGTTTAGTTACGGTTTGGGAGTCAAGAGTTCGATTTGCAAGCGTCGTTATTGCCGCTAGTGGAATTCGACGTGATATTTGGGTTGGACTGGCTCTCGGAGTAGCAAGCTTATATTTTTGCGGTCATAAGGAAGTCAAGTTGGGATCAGGTCGTGAGATGACTTTTACGGGCTTGAAAGGGGCGAGCAAGACTTTGATGTCTGCTCTTCAGGTGGTGAAGGCGGTTCGTGCTGAAGCAGAGCTGTTCTTCACGCTAGTGGAGGTTGCAAAGCCTAAGCCTATGTTGTACAGTATTTCAGTGGTATCCGAGTACCCTGATGTGTTCCCTAGCGATCTTTCGGGAGCTCTGCCTCAACGGGAGATAGATTTCACCATCGAGCTAGTGCTAGGTGCGAAACCTGGGTCACGCTCTCTATAACACCCCCAATCCGTCGCATAACATATAGCAGTAGGTCCGGCCGGGGCCCGACGCCGTATGCCACAGACAGACCGGGTGGTTACTCATGGAAACCATCCAACCAATCAACGTCCTACACAGAGCATTCTAGCAGAAGCAGTTTATAAAAGTTGCAAATAAGAACCCAACACTAAAGCATGAATGTCCACTAATACAAAATAGGAATGTTATACAAATACCAACACGATAAGGCCTTACAAAATATTTCACTTGATATTACATGATTTACAAAACACGGCACATAGGCCGGTCATAAAAGAATAAAACAGAGGCCTTCGAGGGCCGGCTTCGCACTTGGGCTTTAGCCCGCTATTGACTGCTTGGTCCAGCAGCACCTGCAAGCAACAAACCATCGCACGGTGGCAAAACAAGGCAACGGTCAGCAATGCTGACCAAATTATAACGATCCCGCCCCCAACTCGGGCGGCGATGCTCCTTCCCTGCATTTCAGTAGCATAAGCGAGCAATATATAACCATAATCATTTCATCACAGACGTTAGCTCGCACGGCCACACGCCCCGTGCTCTCAGGGCACATTCTCAGTGAACCGGTCGATGTCACGTCAATTAAAGCCATAGACATTCCGGACTCACCACCACCACTTTGACGGCCAAACCTATGAGCAACTTGTCTTCCTGGCCGGGGTCACGACAATTTAATCCATTGACCGTCGAAGCTGCCAACGACAAGTGGTACCCTTAGGTATCTTTCGACGGGTACGGATCTAACCCGTGCTTCGCAACGACAATTTAAGCCATTTGCGCGGTCAAACTTCCACCGAGTCCCATTTCCATCACAATTCACATAACCCGGTTATGTTCAAGTAGGTCAGGCCACCAAGTTGGCAAGATCTCGCATCCGCCCAGTTTTCTGGGTGCACCTTTGGGTTAATCCCCAAGGCTCCCTGCTGCGCGTAGAAAACCCGAAAAACAATCAATAGCACGGAGTCTTCTCCGGTATTTAGTGCAACATCACCGATTGTCCGGGTAGGCTTCACACATCATGCCTATGTCCGTTCTCGCTTACGGACTCTAAACAACGAGGACTTCACATATCTACCCGAAGGAATGCCTCCAACTCACCGCAAACTCGCGAGAGCGGGCTTCCTATGCAAAGAAGGAGAGCTACTCATGCTCAAGAAGAGAATCGTTACCCTAGCGTTCCTCTTTGTCGCCATGGAAAAGTAAGCGGATGAAAAGCACCGCACTAGCTTTGCCTCCGTGGATCCGGAGTCGACTCGCGATTTGGAGCTTCGAAGCTCCTCCAATGGCCGGATCTAGCTCCTTCTTACTTCCTTGGCTCTCCTCTCTCTCTAAGCTTTTAGAAAGATAATAACTTATGAAAAGTGAGGGTTTCTAAGTCCAATCCCGGGTATATCCCTTCAGGAACAACCCCCAGCCGTTGGATCATCAATTAAAGAAATGAACGGCTTGTATTCGGGACTGAAATGTGGACCGCACACGGCCTGGCACACGCCTGTGTCCAGGGTCGTGTGCCTCATTCGCCGTCAAAATCGGCTCGCCTGGAACTACACACGGGTATGCCACCTGACACGCCCGTGTTCCACCTGACACGGCCGTATGGCCGGCCGTGTACCCCCATCATTTTTCCCCAAAAACAACCCGAGCACTGCACGGGTAGGACACGCCCGTGTCCTTGCCCGTGTCACCTCAACACGTCTGGGCTTGTACACGGTCTCGTCGGTCGAGCGAAAATCGTCGACCTGATGACACGGCCTTGGACACGCCCGTGTCCTAGGCCGTGTGCCTTGTCTCGACACATCGTCGAGCAAAGTTCTTCGACTCCCCGGGACGAGTGTCGACACGGGTCGACACGCCCTGCGACACGCCCGTGTCGCGCCCTGTGCCATGTCTCGACACTTCGTCGAGCGCAATGTCGACTTCACGGGCTGAGTGTCGACACGGGTCGACACGCCCTGCGACACGCCCGTGTCGCAGGCCGTGTGCCCTGTCTCGACACAACGTCGAGCGAAATTCGTCGACACCCTGGGCCGATCGTCGACACGGCCTTGACACGCCCTGGGACATGCCCGTGTCCCAGGCCGTGTGCCTCCTGCCAGAACCCAAATCTGGCCCAAAACGTCACCCGTCGCTCCTTTGAGTTTCGGGGCGTTACACTCTCCGTATCGGCTACCTCCTAAGGAAATGGACGGAGCTGAAGGTTCAACTTCAAGAGTTGTTGGAGCAGGGTTATGTGCGTCCAAGTTCGTCGCCTTGGAGCGCACCGGTCCTTTTTGTTAAGAAGAAGGATGAAAGCTTGAGACTTTGTATCGATTATCGAGAGCTGAACAAGCTAACGGAGAAAACAAGTACCCGATCCCAAGGATTGATGATCTATTTGATCAGTTAGTCGGGTCAACGGTGTACTCAAGATTGGATCTTAAGTCCGGTTATTATCAGCTGGGGATAAGGGAGAGTGATTTCCCCAAGACAGCGTTTAGCACGCATTACAGGCATTATGAGTTTACGGTCATGCCGTTCGGGCTGACTAATGCGCCGTCGATGTTCATGGATTTGATGAGCAGGACCTTCAGGGAGTACTTGGAACACTTTGTGATCGTCTTCATCGACGACATATTGGTGTACTCGCAGTGTGAGGAGGATCACTTCAAGCATCTGCATTTGACGTTAGAGACGCTGAGGAGGAATCAATTGTACGCCAAGTTCTCCAAATATGAGTTTTGGTTGTCCTCAGTAGCGTTCCTTGGTCACATAGTCAGTGGAGAGGGAATTGTAGTGGATCCGGCGAAGATTGTTGCGATACGAGAGTTCCTGTGCTGTCTACGGTAGCGGAAGTCCAGAGTTTTCTGGGACTTACCGGCCATTACAGGCGCTTCATGGAGAACTTCTGGCGGATAGCATTACCCCTCACGACTCTGACGAGGAAAGAGCAGAAGTTTGTTTGGACGCTGGAGTGTGCACGAGCTTGTGAGGAGCTGAAGTGTCGGTTGACCGCGGCGCCTGTGCTGAGTTCACCGAGTGGGACCGAAGGTTTTGAGATCTACAGCGATGCTTCGGGCAGTGGACTGGGTTATGTCCTACTGCAGCATGGAAGTGTGATAGCGTATGGCTCGCGACAGCTAAAAGTGCATGAGAGGAATTATCCGGTCCATGACTTGGAGTTAGCGGCTGTGATTTTTGCCTTGAAGTTGTGGAGGCACTACTTGTATGGGGTGAAGGTTGATATCTATACCGACCACAAGAGCCTAAAATACTTGTTGGATCAGAAGGATCTGAACATGCGACAACGAAGGTGGATGGAGTTCCTTGGGGACTACACATTCAAGATTCACTATGTGCCTGAGAAAGGCAATGCGGTTGCGGACGCATTGAGCCGCAGGGCCCCAGCTCAAGCCAATTGGCTGTCGGTCCTTGACGAGCGGTTGGTTCGGGAGTTGGAGGCGTTGGAGATCTCTTGCGTAGACAAGCAGACAAGTGTCGAAGCGTTATTGAACTGGACGGAAGTTCAGTGTGACCTGGCTGATCGGATTCGGCAGGCTTTGGATATGGATGGTCGCATGAAGCAAATCATGGTTGAGGATTTGGATGGGTCAAATTATCAATTCGTTGTTGAGGATGGATTTCTATGGAAAGACGATCGTCGGTGCATCCCAAACATGGGCAATTTGCGGGTGGAATTGTTGTACGAGGCACACCATACCAAGTACTTGATTCACTCGGGGAGCACGAAGATGTACCGCGATGTAAAGAAATTGTTCTGGTGGCCAGGACTTAAGAATGATGTGGCACTGTACGTGGCAAAGTGTCAGACATGCACCTTAGTGAAGACGGAATGTCAAAAGCCGGGAGGATTCTTGAAGTCTTTGCCTATTCCGGAGTGGAAGTTCGACGACATTACTATGGACTTTGTGCATGGTTTGCGAAGGGTAACGACGCCATCTGGGTGGTTGTAGATTGTTTGACGAAGGTGTCGCACTTCATTCCGCATAGGAAGGACGATTCTGTGGAGAAATTGGCAAAGTTATATGTGGATAACATAGTACGGCTTCACGGTGTGCCCCGCAGCATCGTGAGTGACCGAGATGGGCGGTTCACATCCAATGATTGGAGGATGGTGCAGCAAATGTTGGGAACAAAACTGAGTTTCAGCACAGCCTTTCATCCGTAGACGGATGGTCAGACTGAGAGGGTCAATAGGACGATGGAAGACATGCTTCGCATGTGCGTTCTGGATTTCGGGAAGATCACTTATACCTGGTGGAATTCGCTTACAACAATAGATACCAGGCGAGCATACAAATCGCGCCCTTCGAGGCCCTTTATGGTAGAAGATGTCGCACGCCGTTATCTTTGTTAGAAACTGGTGAGTCAAAGTTGTAAAAGCGCCAAGAGGTGGAAGATGCAACGTCGTCGGTTCGAACGATTCGAGAGAGGTTGCTAATCGCTCAGGACCGCCAAGCTAAGTACTATAACGCCAAGCATAGGAACGTGGAGTTCGCTGTGGGTGACTGGGTGTACTTGAAGATCAAGCCGTTCAAGGGTGTCTCACAGGTACGGCGCCTGAAGAAGCTAAGCCCGAGGTACCTTGGACCGTTTGAGGTTCTGGAGCGGATTGGCGAAGCAGCTTATCATTTGAGGCTATCAATGGAGCTAAGTGGTCTACACGATGTATTCCACATATCGGTGTTGCGGAAGGCGGTGCAAGAGCCTTCAAAAGCGATTGCGGTCGATCAAGTGCCGTTCGATAATGGGTTGACGACGAAGGTCAAGCCCGTTCGCATTGAGGACTCGGAAGTCAAGCGGCTACGCAACAAAGAGATCAAGATGGTCAAGGTCTGTTGGGACAACTGTGGTCGGGAGGAGCTCTCGTGGTAGCGAGAGCAAACCATGCTTGAGGAGTACCCGGAGTTATTCCACTCAGGTACCGTTTAAGTTTTGTGTTTATCTTTCCTTTATGTAATTTCAGGACGAAATTCTTTTAAGAGGGAGAGAGTTGTAACGCCCCGAAACTCAAAAGAGCGACGGGTGGCGTTTTGAGCCAAGTTTAGAACTTATCACGGGTCACACGGCCTGGGACACGGGTGTGTCCCCGGGGCGTGTCGTGCTCGGGTCGATGATCTGGCAGAGTGGTCGATGAATTTGGAGTCGACGATCGTCGAGCAGCGAACACGACCTGAGATACGGGCGTGTCCCCGGCCGTGTCCTTCACGGGGTGAAGCCGGGCCAAGGAGGGGGTGATACACGGGGTCAACACACGGGCCGTGTCGGGTAGACACGGGCGTGTCAAATGCGACACGGGTGTGTCGAGTACCCGTGTCCCTTTCGGGTGTTTTCGGTCCTGTGTCGATGGATGAACATGCCTGTCAACACGGGTGTGTACTGGATGGCACGGGCGTGTACTGGATGACACGGGCGTGTCGATCCGAACACGGGCGTGTCGACAGCCCGTGTTCTTTTCGGGATGCATCGGTTTCGGCGGCGAATGGGGAACACGGCCCTGGACACGGGCATGTCACAAGCCGTGTTCGGCCTAGATTTTGGATTTCAAGTGCGAATCGTGGCCGTCCGTTTCCTTATTTTGGGATCTAATGGCTCAGGGTTGTTCTTGCTGGTATATACCCGAGAATAGGGTTGGCAAGCCTTCATTTCCTTTAAGCATTCTCTTTCTAAACTTTTAGAGAGAGGGGAGAGCAAGGAAGAAGAAGGAAGGTAGATCCGGCCGCCGACGGAGCTTCGGAGCTCCAAATCGCAAGCCGACTTCGGATCTACGGAGGCGAGGGCATTGCAGTGCTTTTCATCTGCATAGATTTCCATGGCGCCAAGGAGAAATGCTAGGGTAATGATTCTCATCCTAGGACATGTGAAGTCCTCTTTTCTTTGCATAGGAAGCCCGCTCTCGCGAGTTTGCGGTGAGTTTGAGGCGTTCCTTAGTGTAGACATGAATAGTCCCCGTTGTTTTGCATGTAGAGTCCGTAATTAAGAAATGGACTAGGCATGATGTGTGAAGCCTACCCGGACAAGTTTGTCTGGATCGATGATGTTGCATTGAATGAATGGCCGGAGAAGACTCCGTGTCGATGGTTATTTTTTCGGGTTTTCTACGTGGTAGATTGCAACAGGGAGCCTTGGGGACTAACTCCAAGGTGCACCCGGAAAACTGGGCAGATGCGTGAATTCTGCCATCTTGGTAGCCTGGGAGCCAACTTGCACATAACTGGGTTATGTGAAGTGTGTGATCGGATTGGGACTCGGGGAAGTTTGACCCGCGCCCATGTCTTAAGGTGACAGGGCGGTGTGAGCAACGTGTTAGGCGGAACCGTACCCGCTCTATGTCGTTCGGTTAAAGAGACCTAAAGGTACGTGGCACTTGTCATTGGCATAGATCGAGGGTCTTAGGCAGTGGCCAGAAAGACCAAATGCTCACGAGTTATTGCCGCCCAGGGGGTGGTGGTGAGTCAGCGGACTTTGACCGTGTTCACCGAGAATGTGCCCTGAGAGCACGGGGTGCGTGGCCGTGAGTGCCTGCGCCTGTGATAAAGTGTGTTTACACTATACTGCTTGGTTATGCTAATAAAGTGCAGGGAATGAGTATCGCCGCCCCGAGTTTGGGGGCGGGATCGTTATAATTTGGTCAGCATAGCTGACCGTTGCTTTTGTTTGTCACCGTTGCGGTGGATTGTTGCTTGCAAGTGCTGCGGAGCCAAGTGGTAAATAGCGGGCAAAAAGCCCTTGTTGCTGAGCCGGCCCTCGAAGGCCTAATTTGAATGTTTACTTGTGTTATTCATGTGTGACCGGCCTGCATGCCGAGGTTTGGAAAACACTATAATTTGAGTAAACAATTGTAAAGCCTTAAGGCCATTGTACTTGTGTATTGTACGTTCATTCCTATTGGGTTTTGTAGTGGACATTCATGCTTTTACTGGGTTCTTTGTTTTGCAACCTTTAAATTGCTTCCGCTAGAATGTACTCTGTGTAGGACATTGATTCTTAGTTGGATGGTTTCCATTGAGTAACCTTCCGGTCTGTCTGTGGTATATGGCGTCGGGCCCCGGCCGGACCTACTGTTATATGCTATGCGACGGATAGGGGGTGTTACATAATAAACCCTCTCCTGCGAGTGTGCGGTGAGTGTGAGGTCTTCCTTCAGGTAGATATGGTGTATCCCCGTAGTTTGCATTTAGAGTTTGGAATCGAAGTACAAACACAGGCATGATCTGAATTAGTGATGTTTGTTTCATTATGTTTGTATTACCGGAGAAGACTCAATGTTGTATGTTTTTTGGGTTTCTGCGCGATAGATTGCAGCAGGGAACTTTGGGGACTAACTCCACGGAGCACACAAAAATCTGGGCAGAATCGTATTTCTACCAGGTATCGCGCGACAGTAGTGTTACCGCTGGTGGTAGCTCCGTGAGAGAGCTATTGTGAGGCCTGTCTCGTCAAGACCTGGGGCTAGTGTTGTTAAGCTGAGTGCTTGGAGAGCCCAGCTTGGTGGCCTGTGAGCCAGCCATTGAACATAACATGGTTATGTGTGTTGGAAGAGGAAAGGGGAGGTCGACTCGTGTTGTGGCTTGTTGAGCCCGGTGATTCGAGCAGCGGGATATGACCAAACTGTACCCATTAGCTTTGTTGATCGACCTGTGGGTAGTGTTACCTGTCGTAGCCATAGTTATGAATCTTAGGCCTTGTGCCAGAAAGACTATTTAATGCTCATGTATTTTGGTCGTCACTCAGTAAGGTACACCGAGAATGTGCCCTGAGTGCACGGGGCGTGTGATCGTAGCACCAGCATCTGTGGTGAAGTGTGCTTAAATTGCCCTTTCGTAGCCATGTTTGGTTTTGCTAATGCTATGCAGGGAAGGAGCACCGCCTCCCCGAGTTAGGGGTGGGATCGTTATAATTTGGTCAGCTTTAGCTGACCATTGCCTTATTTTGCCACCGTTCAGTGGATTGTTCTTATGCAGGAACAGGGGAGCCAAGTGACAAGTAGCGGGCTGAAGCCCTTGATGTTGTGCTGGCCCTTGAAGGCTAGAGCGAAGTGTTTTCATTTACTATTTTCATGTGTAGTCGGCCTGCGTACTGAAGTCTGTAAAACACTAATTGTTTAAGTAAACAGTTGTAAGGTCATAAGGTCAAGACTCTTTGTGTATTTTTACTTTCATTCCTATTGTGGATCATAGTGGACATTCATGTTTTATGATGGGTTCTTTCAACTTATTTTAAAAGCTTCTGCTAGAATGCTCTGTGTTAGGATTAAAAATTTTATATAGTATGTTGGTATTAATATATATCTCCACTGACTATCCATGGAATATGGCGTGGGGCCCCGATTGGACATTCTGTTATATTCCATGTGATGTATGAGGTGTTACAATTTTGTATCAGACTACAATATCGGTCTTTCTTATGAGAATTCGTGGGCGAATTTTTTTAAAGGGGTGGTGAGCACATGTATGTGCGTCATCGTTATAACATGAAAAGAACCCATGAATGTTCCCTTAGGAATGAAAATACACATGTTTGAGGAACCTGCATGTTCCTATGATTGTTTTTTGCAATTTTGTTTGGTCACTTAATGGTGTGTTATACAATTATAGGCGATTGGGAGTGGTGCAGGATAGTCGGAACGTCCGCACTCTGTAGAAAGCAGTACACCTAATGACTTGCCTGCAACCGTTCTTTTGGCAGAGATGATAAGACTTGTGGATGAGGCAGTGTTTGCGATGATAAATGCCCAGCCAGGGAGGCAAACACAACCTCATGCCCCTGTTGTTAAGCAGATCAAGGCGCATAGCTTGGCGGACTCACTATGCAGTCCGCCACTCAGCCCTCCAGTTTCCTGGCACTCGCTTCTTCTTAGTAGCGGGCGGACAACTGCTCAGCTCGCATAGCTTGGCGCGGACTCGCTTAGTACAGCAAAGGTAGACTCGTCCTAGTCCTCTAACAGCAGATCAAGGCATCACCTACACAACTTGGTGCAAACTCGGCGGACTCCTCGTCTACTCATACCAACTCACGGACATACCAATGGTAACGTTACCAAAAAGGTTACTTCCTCGGGCCTATAAATATCACCTCATACCTCTCAGTTGGGGGAGGACAACAGACGATAAGGTCAAGGCATCAAACCTGCGGACACAACTTCCCAGTCCGCGCGACCTCATCCGTCCTCTCCGCCTGGTCGCGCAGTCCCCTCGGCTTAGTTTAGCGAGACGTGGGATTAGTAATCTGCGCGGTCTGCTGACCTCTCTACTTAGTCTGCGTGGCCTCTGGCAACTTCTTAGCTTAGCCGTCAGCTTTCCCTTGCACCCTTCATTCTTCTCATGTAAAGGACTCTACACAAGCTGTAACACTGAATTTTAATCAAAGGAAAGCCTGTCGCAAAAGTGGCATTTAAGCCGTGGCAGACGAAGTCTGTTGTTGTCGCTGCTAGTGGACCCCTCTTCTTCTCAACTACTCATACTTCTCTCGGCATCAACCATCAAAGCCTAACCATCAAAGTAACCGTCTACTCGACAGATCCTCATCAACCTCCCATTATCCCCGCAACCCTTGATCAACGCATGATCCACTCTCGAGCGTGCAGAGGCATCATCCCTGCATCCTCATCAACCTCTTCACCTCATCCTAGCTAATGAGACCGAACACCCGTTATCTGCTAGTGCCCGCGACCCCATGCCATTTCCGCACATCAACAGTTAACACGCGACCTTCAGATTTCGAACAGACAGTGAAAACCAACGGTTACTCATGTCAGACCGCCAACTCCCTCGAGTCATTCCACATACCAGCGAAGATGCTCTTTGGGAAGCCCGCATGCTGACACATTGGGAAGTCGACCAAGTTCGCCAAGAAACTACCCAGCAAGTCACAACAATCAATGACCCACTAACAGCTATAATTCAGCGACTAGACGCGCAGCCTGCAACAATGCAGTTTCCCCAGTCAACCCGACGTCATCACTAGAGAATCTGCCAATGTATCCGACAGGTTACCCGCCAAGGTAAGCCACAGTCCCTTTGAAGTCTCCAATTGCTGGACAAAGGGAGTGTTTCTACAAACTAGGTCCTCAAACCATCTCTTCGCTGCCAATCACTAGGGAGAGCCGCTTAAACTTTTTCACTCAGAGGCAAAAAAACATCCATCGTCGTCGACATCCTTCTCCGAGCGAAAAAATCGGGATTGATAGCACAGTGGGTGGAGCAACTCGGGTCATAAAGAGAAAACCAAGTGGTGAAGGGCCTTTACAGCCTGTGAATCGGAAGGTCAAAGACTCTAACCAGTATTGCGAACATCACAAAGGAAAGGGTCATGCAACAGAAGACTGCAGATCTCTTCAGCAACTAGTAGTGAAAATGCTGAAACAGGGTAAATTCCAACATTTGCTCCCGCAGAATGACCATTCTGACCCATCCACTTCAAAAAGCAAAGTAGTGAGTATTCCTCTTGGCTTAAAAGGGGGAAACCAAATCAATGACATGAACTTCGGTCTTGACACCGAAGGCATCAACAACGAATGTGCAGACACCCTCATAGACCTATTCTGAGCCGAAGGAGAACAACGCAAAGTCCTCAAAGCTCCTCACAATCATGACTGGTTGTTTTTTTGCTTTACTCTTCAAACATTCTCTTTAAAGCATTTTAGAGTGTTTCTTTCACTTCAATAAATTTTTACGTCAGAGATACTGTGCTGACACATTTTCCTTTTTGGAGTGCTTTCCTCCTCTATTTTCTTGTTGGCAAAGAGATCACTGAACCACCGAGATATCACCGAGTCTTGCTAAGGGCCCCCTCGAGGTTGGACTCCGGCGTAAGACCACAATGACCACATATAGTGGGGAGTGTTCGCGTATGTGTAGTGGGAGCCATCCAACTCTCGTGCGGAGGATTACGGGACTTCAGATCCTAGATGACATCTAACACAAAGAGTGCATCAAGGGAGGTCCCATGTGTTAGCTCTGTTGTGTTTCACTATGGATACATTACAGTTACGATGATCTTTGCTGGGCAAGTAATGGCGATCAAGTGTAGCCTTGCCTCCTCGATCATCTCATGACTGTAATAGTCAAATACTCTATGGTACTCTCAATCCGTGCTTTTATGGGGCCCGGAACTCCGCTGATCTTTTCACAAACAAGCAATGCTATAGGCCACTTGGCGCATCTAGTCTAACTGATCAGCGATGTTTGTAACTCGAGGCATGAGAGCAGTGTATCTAACATTCCTTCTCTGGAATCTCTGCATTTTTTCTCTTTTGTTCCCTTCTCAATGAAGTGCGGCCAGCCCGCTCTAGGTAGGACTACACTCTTGATGATCTTTCTTAGGCAGGCGATGCATAAGGCCCCCGAGGAACACCTGTGGCAACATTCGGCCTTTTTTAGGTAATCTTCGGGTGTAGACATCCTCTTTCATTCTGCCTTCTTACAGGTCAACAGGTTAAATCCAACCTATCAAAAGGATTAACAACATCTTCTCTTTGCTTATGATCATCTTATATACTCGGCTTACATGAAGCTCTATCAGATGATGATTAACAAGCTCTCTGCTACTCTTATTGGTTGTTCTGGCACCAATCATTAATCAGAGTATCTGTTCAGCTGAAGTCTAGTCAGTGTTTTCATCATAATGATTCGGATTTCATATTGGGATGTCATATCTAACCACGCAAGAAGATTATTGTTATGTCTTGATCTCTACTTGATTTTGCTCATTCGGTTAATAGCAGAGCTTGCTGAACATTTCTTCTGCTATCTAACTATAACTTTCTCATCATATCAACGGTTAACATTTGCAAGTTCTCTCCAGGTACTTGTGACTTAGTTTTCTTCTATATCTGCTGCTCACTCTTCGTTTTGCAGAGATTAGTATCTGCAAGTTCTCTTCAGGTACTTGTGACTTAGTTTTCTTCTATATCTGCTTCTCACTCTTCCTTTTGTAGAGATTAGCAGATATCTGCAAGTTCTCTTCAAGTACTTGTGACTTAGTTTTCTTCTATATTTGCTGCTCACTCTACCTTTTGCAGAGATTAACAAATATCCGCAAGTTCTTATTAGGTACTTGCGACTTAGTTTTCTTTTATATCTGCTGCTCACTCTTCCTTTTGCAGAGATTAACAGATATCCGCAAGTTCCCCTCAGGTACTTGCAACTTAGTTTTGTTTCATATCTACCTCTTACTCTTTCTCTTGCAGAGATTAGTAGATATTTGTAAGTTTCCCTCAGGTACTTGTAATTTTGTTTTATTTCATATCTACCGCTTACTCTTTCTCTTGCAGAAATTATCAGATATTTGCAAGTTTCCTTCCGGTACTTGTAACTTAGTTTTATTTCATATCTGTCACTTACTCTTCCTTTTGCAGAGATTTGCAGATATTTGCAAGTCCCCTCAGATACTTGCAACTTCGTTTTCTTTCATATCTGCCGCTTACTCTTCTTTTGTAGAGATTGGCAGATATTTGCAAGTCCCCTCAGGTACTTGCAACTTCGTTTTCTTTCATATCTGTCGCTTTCTCTTTTTTGCAAAGATTAGCATATATTTGCAAGTTCCCCTCAGGTACTTGCAACTTCGTTTCTTTCATATCTACCGCTTACTTTTATTTTACAGAGACTAACAAATATTTGCAAGTTCCCTTCAGGTACTTGCGATTTATTTTATTTTCACATCTACTGCTTACTCTTCTTTTTGCAGAGATTAGTAGATATTTGCAAGTTCCATCCAGGTACTTGTAACTTAGTTTTCTTTCATTTCTGGCACTTACTCTTCCTTTTGCAGAAGTTGACAGGTGCTTGCAAGCCTCGTTCAGGTACTTGTAAGTTATCATTCTTCTATGCTTTCCTCTCATTTTTGTTTTGCAGAGCTCAATGGAAGACATTCACAAGTCTTCTTCGCTTTGCAAAAGCGATTTAGGTACACACGAGATGTACCTCTTTTCACATGCATTAACTTTTCCATTGCAGGAAAAAGATAGACATTGACAAACCTATTCTGAGGAGAGATATCAAGTTTTATCTCTCCTTACCTCTTATTTCTTTGAGTGGTGGATCACGATTTTCGTGGGTCATCTACTTTTTCGAAGTTCCCTTCGGGACTTAATAAAGTGTGGGGATTATGTTAACTCAGAAATCGGTGATCCATCCCTAAGATAGCCAGCTTGCAAGTCGAGGCCTGCTCCAGGTTCCCCTTGGAGGTCGCGACATGTTTGTCCTCTCTAAGGATGGGAGGACAGACTTCTCTGTCCGCTCAGGCTGCGCGACTTGGGCGGTCTCCCCGGTCATACCACCAGGTCGCGCAACAGCTGCTTGTTCTACAAGGGCTGCGGGCTACTTCCTCAGTGCGCCCCTACAGGCCGTGAGGTTAGATAAGCTAACCACGCAATGGCTCTCTCTATTCCAACAAGTGCAGACCACCCAACTAAGTGGCAGACTCGCATTGCATCCGCTCAGACCACCAGGTAGACGCATACTTGGCAGGAGTCGCGGCCTTCTTCAGCCCACTCCTATAGGTTGCACAACAAGCAAGGCAAAACCGCCACATCGCCAGGCGACCTGCCTCCAGGTCTCCCAATAATACGCGACAAGCTTCGGGTTGCTCAACAAGAAACCCGCCTTCAGGTTGCCCACAAGCATCCAACGACCTGTTCCACCTGTCCTCCAACAGTAGGCAGACTAAGTATCAGTTCGCCCAAGGAGGGTGGTCGGCAGCAGTACCATCAACCTGCACAGCATTCAGCGACTCGGTCTCAGCCCACCTGAGGAAGGACTTGGCAGCAGAACCAACTCTTCACCAGACCACACAAAACAATGCGGACTCGACTCCAGCCTGCCAGAAGGTGGTGAGCTCACTCACTCCAGCAAGGACGATCGGCTCCTTCTACCCGCCAGGGGGTAGCGACCTTGCTTCATCCAACAACATGTATGACCTGCTCTATTCAGTCCGCCAGGTCGCCAAACCCTTGTCGCCTAGCAGGGGGGACAAGCCTCCAACAGTAGAGGCGGACCCGTCATGTCCGTCGCGGGCTCGGCGGACTCACTATACAGTACGCCACTCAACCCTCTAGTTTCCCAGCACCCGCTTTTTCCCAGCAGCGGGCGGACAACTCCTCAGCTCGTATAGCTTTGCGCGGGTTCTCTTAGTGCAGCAGAGGTGGACTCGTCCTAGTTTGCCAACAGCATATCAAGGCGTCACCTGCACAACTTGGTGCGGACTCCTCGTCTACTCGCACCAACTCACCGACATACCGGGGGTAATGTTACAAAAACCGTTACCTCCTCGGACCTATAAATAGCCCTACATACCTCTCAGTTGGGGGAGGACAACAGACGACAGGGTCAAGGCATCAAACCTACGGACATAACTTCCCAATCCACGCGACCTCATTTGTCCTCTCTGCTTGGTCGCGTAGTCCGCTCGGCTTTGTTTAGCGAGCTACGGGATCAGTAATCCACGCGGCCTATGATAACTTCTTTCCTTAGCCGCCAGCTTCCCATTGTACCCTTTATTCTTCTCATGTAAAGGACTCTACACAAGCAGTAACACTGAATTTTAATCAAAGGAAAGTCTGTCGCAAGAGTGGTATTTAAGCCGCGGCAGGCAAAGTCTGTTGTTGCCGCTGCTAGCGGCCCCCTCTTCTTCTCAACTACTCACACTTCTCTCGACATCAACCATCAAAGCCTAATCGTCAAAGTGACCATCTTCTCGACAGATCCTCATCAACCACCCATTATCCCCACAACCCTTGATCAACGCGTGCTCCACTCTCGAGCGTGCAGAGGCATCATCCCTGCATCCTCATCAACCTATTCACCTCATCGTAGCTAGTGAGACCGAACACCCGTTATCTGTTGGTGCCCGCGACCCCCTACCATTTCCGCGCATCAACAAGAGCGGTGAAATCACCAAGGGCCATTCAAAGGCCTTAGAGAGATCTTCGAGGATTCCTTCAAGCGTACAAGAAGATCTTCAAAGGATTCTTCCAAAGCTCTCTTGTGCACAGGAGACAGGGTGCAATATCGAAGTAGATGGAATGAAAGGAGTATATGTGCCCCCTTTTATAGTTTTTAGAGAGTGACGTTTTTGTAAATAAGAGAATAGAGTGGTCATGTGACTATCCGCACACCATAACCAATTTTTGCTCCTATTATGTGTAGTTTTGTGGTTATTCGCACAACAAAACCAACTTACGTGCTATACACACACTCATTATGAAAATGGTTATGCGCATAATGTAACCACATTAATTGTTATACGCATACCATTATGTGGTTATTTTTGTTATATACACTCTTACATGTCGTATTTTATCACGTGTATATTTAGGAAATTTGTTATAAGTACACCCATTATGTGGTTTAGTTATATGCACACTCATAATTGGTGGTTACACCTATTATGGTCGCACGGGGGGAATTGGGCCGTGGCCAAGGGGCCGGCCGGCAGAGACCGGTGATGGGGTTCGGCCGACTGGGGCCGGCTAGTGAAAGGCTTCCCGATTGGCCGGCCGCGCGGCCCCATAGGGGCGGCGGTTCGGCCGGCCGAGGAGGCCCACAGGGAGAGTGGTTGCGGGGACCGAATGGCTACACAGTGGGGTCTGGTTGGCTGACCGCACAATGACGGTCGGCCGCTTGGCATGCGAGGACACGTGGCGACGACAAGCCAGTTGCACAAATTACGGAAGTGCGTATGGAACGTGGCCGCGCGACCAAGGTATCACATGACCATGTGACCGATAGATGGTGGCCGACCGTTCGGAAGGCCGTGTGGGCGGCGGTTGTCCGGGAGTCTGGCTTTACGACTTCACGACCACATGACAACAACCAGTCGGGGAGGCCGGACGTGTGGGCTCACGGCCGCGCAGCCAAGAGCTGGCCAATTGTAGAGCTAGTTGTTGATTGGCCGGCCGCGCGCCCTTGCAACCGCATGGGGTAGTGCGGTGGTTCAGCCATGCGTGTCATACATGTAGCGGTTTGGGTGGTTCGGTCACGGAGTTGGTTGGGATAACGACTTTGGTCAACCCCACTTGGCATCTATGTTCCCAACTAAGTTAGTGGGAATATGGAAATTCCGGCTATCCGCAACGTAGAATTCCTATAAATTGAGGCAACTTATATTGCCTGCAAGTTCCCAGAGTCCTTGGCCGAGTGAGAAGAGGGCGGGAACTTTCTTCAAGTTACATGCGTGGATGGTCTTCCACGGCCATGTCAGAGGTAAACAGAGCGGTGTCGGCGCGAATGGAGGTCCACGGATGTAAAAGGCGGCATAGGGGCAAAAAATGTTGGTACGTCTGCATGCATGCACGCGTGCTACATGTATGCACTTGTGTGCGGGACACCCACCTGCTACCACATGTATGCGTCCGCATGTATGCAAACTTGTGTCACGCTCTTGTATGTGGGCATTATTTTGCATTGTGCGGGCGCTGTATTGGTGTGCTGATGTTTTTGATGTTTTTGACTTTGCAAATATTTATGAAAATAACTTGTGTTTTTCCATTTTTAGGTACCAATTTGAGGCTTTGAGGGGAGGCTGATGCGACTAAGATCCTCACTCACCATCGAGCAGATAGATCTAGAGGAAACTCTATGGGATACCCGTTAAGCTGGAGGTAAAGGTCCCACATATTGAAGAGTGTGCGCAAAACCCTCGAACAGGAAGCATGACGATCTGTGAGTCATGCCTAAAATATGGATTACGCCTTCCGCCTAGCGAGGAGTCGCTCAGGATCTTCAAATTTTGTGGCGTGCCAATTTCCCAGTTCATTCTCACTAGGACGATGAGGGTTATGGGCCAAATAGCCTTCTTTAGGGAGCAAGGCTCGTGATTCACCTTGGACTTACTCAAGGAGTGGTGTGAGGTGTGTACTGATGGAGGTGACCGAGTCGAGGTGCTCAGCAATAAGAGATGACTGTACTTTAAAGACAGGGCTGACCAGTGACATGGGAATACCCTTTTTGGGTATGTCAAAAATTCTTGGGAGCTGCCGCAGTGGTGAAGGTCCCTTCTTGGGCATTATCGTCGATTGTCAGGATGGGAGAGGGAGTTTGTGCTGATGATAGGGTTCACCGATCCGATTGCATTGGTGAATCCCCTTTTACGCATCTCTTCCTACGTTGAGGAGAAATGACTATAACTATACGGGCTTTCTTTAGACATGGAGCGTTCTACTGTCGTTCCTTTAGATCACGAGAGGTAGCAGAAGTTATTCTTCAAGTGCGGTAGTTCTAAGCCCGCACCACCTTATTCTTCTCGGCCGAGGGAGCGTGATGATGATATTACTCCTTGTAGTCTTAAAGTGGATGATGCACCTGCTAATTCTGATATAGAGGTCATGAGTTCTACTACCCCTAGGCACCCTCCGAGGTCATTTCTATGTCGCCACCAATGAAGGTGAAGTGAGTTTCCTTTTATCTCGAGGTGATGGCTGATGCGGTGGGTAAAACACTTTTGTTTTTGAGCTTTGTTGTTTTGAAAGAGATTTGACTTTTTCTACTTTTTTTCAGATTGGAGTCTTGAACAGTATTGCATATATGTGGAATGACTGCTACGTGAGCCTAAAGGATGGGTACTTTGCCCTTTAGGAGGAGCTTTGCTAGGTGAAGGGTGCCCTGTGCAAGTTGACGGTGAAGTAGAACTGCAATGTGTCTCGCTTCTTGTAGATAGAGGCTGAGTAGCAGGCTGAGCTGGAGAGGCTATAGGAAGAGCTCAGCAAGGAGAAAACCCTCAGGACAGAAGGCTATGATGTTATTGTAGGAGGCACAAGGCTAGATATTTCGCCAGTACAACGAGCTAGAATTCCTGAGGGCCGAGGTGGAGAGACTTTTCCCGTTGGAGCGGGCCGCTGAGGAGCTGAATGATGTAGGAGTCGTCATGTACAAGGACTCCTTAGCCTACATGCAGGACCATTCTTATCTTTCTAAGGAGATCCAAGCAAATGTGATGATCGTAGAAGTGAACCCATTACTGGAGGATGCGCGCGAGATAGAATTCAAGCAGGGGATGGGGAAGACGCTTTGTATGGTGATGCAGATACTGGGTTATGACATTATTGAGTTTGGTATCAGAGGTCTTTCCAAGGATGAGTGCTCCGATGTCGACATCAAGGAGTAGCTCATGTATATTGTACCTTTGTACTTGTATATGCAGCTTGTATTTTTGTATTTGTATTGGATGTTATTGCGCCTTGAACACATATATTGATCACATAGTTATGTGTGGATTTTTCCAACTTGTGACATTACTTGTGCAATTATTATAATTTTACGGTGTCGACAATGTTATTTTATGCGCAACTTTGATTGATTTTAAAGTTTTTTACTGCCAGTTGCATGGGGGCAGAGCCCCGACGATGTTGTGTCCTACTACAAGGATTAAGGGAGGATGCTTCGAGTCAGGTAGTGGGAGGTCAGACGGTGAAGGGCAGACACTTCAAACCACTAACAACCGTATAGGGAGCTGGCCTTGGATGTGGTGTGACCTACTACAAGGGCAAAGGGCGGATGCTTCAAGTCATGGTAGTTAGAGGTCGGGCGCACTATCCCCAAAGTTTCAATGAAGGGTGGATGCTTTGAACCATGGAGGGCCGTGAGCGTGACATGCTCTAGCGGTGTTGTGACCAACTACAAGAGCGAAGGGCGGACACTTTGAGTCGTGGTAGTGGTAGTCCATTGGGGACTGGCCCCTGAATTCCGATGAAGGGCGGACGCTTTGAACTGTAGGCAACTATGATGGGGCCAGGCCCTGACAGTGACGTGACCTACCAAAAGGGAGAAGGCTAGATGCTTCGAACCATGGTAATGGGAGGTCACTGTTGTATGTATTCCTACAATGGGGTAGAGTTAGAAGTAATTAATGTATAATTAATTAAAATAAGTAAATGTTCACGCGCAAGTACAGACTTGTTGTTTAAAGTCTGACAATAGATTATAAATATAGACAAAAAAGATAAAGTAAGGGCTCTCCTGCCCAGTTCCTGGGTTTAGATCTATCTTCGGAGGGAATGGTAATTGCGGGAACTGGCCAAGAAGACGTCTAGAAATGATTGTTGGAGTATGTCGTCTTAGTCAGAGCCAGCTTGTATGATAATGAAATGTACGTCAGAGGCCACTTGCCTGCGAGGCTCTCCCAGAGTGATCAGAAGAGTGACTGTTCCCAAGACTAATACAGGGGGACTGCCTGGGGCATACACACTAGCCTCCATTAGTTTGATGCATATGTTTGCTAATTTGAGTTGTAGTGGTAACATCCCATTTCCGTCTAGACCCCTTAACTTAGATTAGGGTAGGACATGTGGTGAGTGAAAAAGGATTAGACTAGGTTTGACCCAAGGAGTTAGGGTGTACTCACATAGGGCCCACTATAGGGTTCAAGTCAACCTAGGTCAAACTAGCCCAAATTGAAACCAAAGGTACTTATTGACCCCACCACTATGTCCCTAACCCTAAAATAGATCTAAGTGAACCCAAGGCCCCACCATGGGGTCACCCATTGGACCAAATTGACCAAAGTCAACCCTAACCCTAATTTGGTCAAAACCACACACGTAGGCCCAATTAGCCCAAGTAGGGCATCACCATGGCCCAACCAAGTTTGGGTGGTGCCATAGGGTCCATGACCATCAAGTGGGGTCATCCCACTCACCAAGTTGACCAAGTCAACCCAAAAAGTCAATTTGGTCAACATAAGGCCTAAAGGAGAAAAATGAAGGCCAAGCTCATTCCCAATGGGCTAAGCACATGGACCTTGGCCCATTAGTAGCCCAAGGGTTTAGTTACAGCCCCTACCCTATGGTTTTGGGGGGTAGTTTGGGAATTTGGCTAAGGGTAGGAGAGAGAGGAAGAGGAAAATAAGGAGTGGAGGCCACTTGGCCCTCTTTCCCTCTGCCCAACCCTTTGGCTGAGCTCCCAAGTTCATTTCCAGCCAATTTTAGGGGGTGGTGGACACATGGCAGCAAGGAGGAACAACCAAAGCTATGGCCAACCACCCTTCCCATTCAAAATCCTCAAATAGTCACTTCCAACCAAAACCAAGCTCGCCATCACCTTCAGAACATCTAGAGGAGTGGAAATGACTGCTGGAGCTAAGCTTTTGCTGGAGAAACCAGAACTCGAGCTAACTCACCGGAGCAAGGGTCGGCCAGGACGCACCACCACCAAACCCGCCGTCAAGCTCGTCTAAGGGTTCGTTTCTCCTCCCCTCCCTCAGTGCTAGCTTTCTAGATCCATTTGGAGAGATATCGGGCTCAATTGAGCCCGATTCCATGAGAGATTGAGGGAAAATTTCTGAGCTTTTCTTCTTGCTCGGGTTCGCCGGAGGAGCCGCTTCCATCGGCCATGTAGCCGGGAAACGCTAGCCACCACCTTAACGGAGGTGGTGGCGATAATCGCTGGCTGTGGCAGCGGCCCAGGTGGTCGAAATCAATGGATCAAGTCGGCCCAAGCGGGATCAATCCTGGCCGTCGGCTCAATGGGGAAGATGCATGGATGTCGTCGAATTAATCAATGAAAACTATAGTATTGATTTTTTATAATTTAAATTCTCTCACAATTAATGCAATATGTTGCATGATTAATTTAGGCCCCTTAGAGGCATATTCAGAGAAAGTCATCAATATAAAAATTGTAGACCCAGGGCTTGAATTTATTTTGGCACCATAAACATGTAATTTGGAGAAATATAGCCCCTTGTAGGGCTGTTCTCCTAGGACTGCTCCTATACTAGGGCAGAACTTCAAATGGATGCCTAGGCTATACCATAAGTCCACATGCAGTGAAATTCATATCATGCATGTGTGTATACTATACTTAGACTATTTAAAAAAAACAGAATTTTTGGAGGAAATTTTCCTATAGTTTTAGGTCAAAATTTGATTTATTAAATAAATGTAATTCCGGGAGTTTTACAACTCCAAATACCACCAAATTTGGGTGGCATGGTTTTAAGGTCATCCTAAATCCTTGGTAGAAATTTGGTACCATTTGGACCTCTGCATGTTAGAGGATCCAACATGCAAGGTGAATGTAGAATTGTGAATGGTGTGCAAATGGTAAAAATGAGAAAATTGGGAACTTAGCGCAATTGGCACAATGCATGTCCATGGAATTTTGGATAGGGGCTTATAGAGGTAGAATACCCCCTTTCACGAGAAAATGGGGATTTTTGGAATCAAAAATCTCCTAAGTTAGAATTATTTCAAGAATAGCACATTTATACGTAAAAATGGAAAAGTAGAGCCAATGACTTTAGAAAATTCCATGTTCTTGACACAATCCCTAAAAGGTCATTTTAATTCTCTGGAAATATTTATGAGCATGTTGGAAAATTATTCCTTATATAATTGGTACATTTACAATTTTACCCTTTTTGGGACTTTGATTAAAAACATGATTATTAATTCATGTAAAATTATGAAAAAATGTCTTGACCCTTATTTCTATATTGTAAACTCCTGTAAATTTTGTTAAGATTTTTGGATGACTATTTATGGTGATTACTTCATTAGTGGCATTTTCGTAAATATTTTAAATGATGGATATCTTAGGTCAAACCACTAGATAGAATTATGAAAATTTGTTTTGAGAATTAGCCTGTCAATATTAGTGAGTACAAATTTTGCCTGAATTTTTACATGATTATGTTTAGTAATTCATTTGAAAAAGGGAGATAATGTGATTTTAATCATAAATGAAAAATAAGGGTCAAATCAAGTTGGAAAAGTAGGATATTTGGTAAAAAGACATTTGTAACCTAGATGAACTTCAAATAATTTATTTAGACATAATGGACCACTGGTTAGAATAGTTCATGTTCAAAGTGACCTAAGTCACTTAATTAATTAATTTAAATTATGGTCCAAAATAATTAGAAAATGATGGAATTCTGAATGATCAATATTATACACATGAAAAACCCATGATAAAAATTTGGAGGCCTTTGGCCCAAGGAATTGGAAGTCATCTCTTATGGGTTAGAATTAGGTCATAGGCTGCGTTTAGTAAAAGTGACAAGTAGCATTGGGGTACATATGGTGATGAGATATAGTTGAATTGAGAGATGCATTGGAAAGTTGAAACCCTAGTCAAAATCATAAATATGTCACTTCATAGTAATGAGTGTTAGAGTGCAAGCTACAGGGGAATGTCCGGCGAAAGATCGTCATTTCTCCCAATAAGTACTTTAAACCATTAAGTCTACTCAAGAGCAACAATGATATTGGGGTATTAATAATGGGTAGACACTAATAAAAGTAAGTGTCCTTGAGAAAGAGAGCTTTGTGCTTTAGCCCATCATAGTTCCTAGTACCCTCGAGAGCCCTTCACCAGGCATGTCGTGGGCAGTCCAAGGATTAAACCTAAACTGCTATGTATAACAAGAATTAGACAAGAGTAGTCTAATAGGTTAAGGGAACGATGTGACAAACTCACTCTTATAGGGTTGGAGGGATTCAGGACGGGTTTAGTCCTGCAAGCTGGAGGCTCAGATGTTTGGATTCAGGATGGGTTTAGTCCTGCGAGCTGGAGGCTTGGATGTTTGGATATAAGAAGGGTTTAGTCCTGCGAGCTAGAGGCTTGGATGTTTGAATACATGACCAGTTTAGTCCTGCGATCTGGAGGCTCGGATGTTTGGATACAGGACGGGTTTAGTCCTACGAGATGGAGGCTCGGATGTTTGGATACAAGACGGATTTAGTCCCGCGAGCTGGAGGCTCGGATGTTTGATACCAGGACGGGTTTAGTCCTACAAGCTGGAGGGTCGGGTGGTTACTTCAAGACGGGTTGGTCCTGCAAGCTGGAGGCTCGGGTTATAAAATAACTTGCATGTGCATAGAACATATTAGTGGCGAGTCATGCGATACTGGGCCAGTTGTCACACCGACTGCAGTACGGTGGCTCTAGCGAGGTGTGATGGTTTGAGGGGCCAGTAGGTTGTTTTACACTGCGGTCTGGAGGACGATCCCTGAAAATGCACACTCGACCAACAAGACTGGTGGAGATGACCAGCAAATTAGTACACAGAGACTCTAGACTACACCTAGGACGTATACAGAGGCATACGAAGGGTCTAGGCCTGGTATGTGTATACCCGCCTAGGAAGTGGAGACGCCCGCTCCACTGCTGTCGTAGACACAATGGTAGTAACAGAGAGTTCAGCTAACTCCAAAAAGTGGGAACTAAAGGTCTGTGATCACAGAGTCATGTGTGTGAGTTGCACTTGTATGAATCATAACCTACATAACTCATCATAACATACATACATACATACTTAGGCATACACATTGCAGATCCTTATCATATAAATTAGTTTGAGCTCTTTTATATGATAAGTTATATTTCTGAAACCTTAACTTATAAGTTTGTATGAGCATTCATATAAGTGAAGGTACTCCTGTGATGTTAGTGTAGCAATACATAGTTTACTTTCTGCTCCTTCTTTACTTTACTTACTACACACCTTTTTAGTATTACTTACTTACTCTACATGTGCTATATAGAGCTGCTAGTTCAATGATATAACTGTTAGAAATATATCCATGATAGAATAGATCCATCGTCACCTGCTTTCTTTGTTTCTGCTTTATTTTCCATCGCTTTTGTCCTCATGCATAGTGCCTAGGAGTCGCGGGGTTGAGGCGAGGATAAAATGGCTTAGTATTTATGACTAACGGTTGATTGTGACCATATTATTTTAGGAGCTCGAGGAGATGGAGGACCAGTACGACCAGCAGGATGATGTGGCAAGACCTGAGGAGCAGTTACCACGCACTACTACTACCACAGTTCGGCGTCAGGTGATGACGAGTGTTTCAGTTACCGCTTCCGCATAGTGTTGTAGTGAGAGAGGGATTTGATTCTATTTGGCATGTACTAGGCATAAGCCCTTCTCTCATTTTTGTACTCATTGTGGACTGTTGTACTTTTCATCCATATATATTGTGATGTTATGGCTGTGACTTGTGGACTTGCTAGCTTTTTATATATCTGCTTGTCATACTTCTATTCTCAATTGGCCTACAGGTAAATGATCGTACTAGCCGGCAGGATCGACATCTTGCAGAGTCGACTAGCCTGTGCGTTAGTGTCACCATAAGGCTACGGTTCTGGCATAAGATCGGGTAAATCCTTGGTAAGGGGAGCGATCTTACAGTAGTAACATCGAAATGAATAGTACATTGACTATCACTTTGTCATCGACCAAGGCCCGATTATCTATCTGGGAGGTTCCCTGTTAGCTGCGTTGATGCCTAATGGGCTAGGGTGTGGGGTGTGTTTGTTGATGAGGCTTGGCTTATTTTCAGCGTTGCGTGCGTCTTCGTCCTGTGCGGGCATATTTAAGGCATGTTGTCCATTATTTCAGTTCGTTGAAGCTTGTTGACAAATCCCATGCGATTAAATTGTTCAGTTTTTTAAGAGCTTGTAATTTTTTTGTCTTACCCGCGACCTTGATGATAACTACAATACTTAGTTTGGTCCCCCCCCCCCAGATTTTGAGCGAGTGGCCTAGAACTTTGGAGAGTGGGTGGTCGCGGAGGGCAAGGAAAACCTATCCTTTAGTAGCATTAAGGTGGGGGGGGGGGGGGGGTGAAGTCGTATGTTGGTGGTGCCCCACAGGTTGGCTTGTGTCAACACGATGCCTACCGCTTTTTTGGGTGCCAATGTCAGCGCTTGCTCTTTCTTTCTTTTCTTGCTATGTTGTTAGCACGTTTTTTAGGAGTGGTCCTTCCGTCGTCTTTCGTGATATTGGGAAATTTGGCTTTGGTGAAGTCTTTGGCTCTTTTGTTCACTCAATGCCCGATGCAACCTGTATCTGAGGTAGACTGACTACCTAGAATGGAAGCTAAGTTCGAGGAAAGTGAGTCTGTTAATCCCCTAAGGAGAGCATCGTATTCTGAAGAACCTCTATCTGACAGATGCATTCTTCTAGGGATGTGGGTAATGTGATGACAACTTCTTTGAGAAGTGGCATGCTATTGATAGGCATGTTGTAGGTGGTTTGATCGGCGTACTTTGCGGAGAGTTTCTCATTATGTGTGTGATCCCTTTCATTCTTCATTGTTGTTAGTCACGAGTACTACTATTCAACAAGTGTTGTCTTCAAAAGCGTTTACAGAGATTTTGGAAAATGTTCCCATAAAAGACACCAAACTATTGTGTGTCAACTCAATGTTATGGTATACTGGTCTAAATCGAACCGTGTTAGCTCGGGAGTGGTCGAGCGAGCAAACAGTCAGAAAAGAATAAGACGCTGGGTAAAAGAAACTTTTAATGTGAAAAACTCCGAAAAGGGGTAAAAAACCATGTGGTCGGGACTGTGCCGACCAAACTTCCACTATATCTTTATGTTGTTACAACGATTTGTAGAGAACTCAAGGACGAAAGATCGCCCTCGTTATGGTTGTAGATAGAGAGATAAAGCGGATCTGAAGGTGACATGCCACCGCTTGTGGAGCGAGGTACTTTCAACTGGTACCACTAGGAGCATTGTGTTCGTTGTGTTCTAAGATCTTCTATTGGTGCTTGGTAGCTGGGGAGTGTGCTCGGCAAAATATGGAATCTGCGCCTTTTCTTCAGTTGCGAGCAGAGGAGTCTGGAGTGATGTGGGTATTACAGGGAGAAAGGCACAATGCACGAGATAAAATGTGTTTGGGGTAGTAGGTGCACAGAGTATAATGTGCACATCGTGAAATGTGTAGGAAGTGAAATGTGCGGGGGGGGGGGGGGGGGGGGGGGGGGGGGGGTACTTGGAGGCCTTAGGGAGATCTTCAAAGATATTCGAGGATTAATCTTTCAAGCACAGGCATTTTCGAAGGATTCTTCGGGAGCTCTTTCGTGCGTACGAGACAAGATGCAAGGTCAAAGAAGATGGAATGAAAGGAGGTCCTGAACCCCCTTTTATAGTTTTTAGAGGATGACATTTTCATAAATAAGGGGATATGATGATTATGCGGCTATCCACACACCGTAACCAATTTATGTGCATATTATGAGTTATTTTGTGGTTACTCACACATCTCAACCAACTTATGTGTTATACACACACTCGTTATGAATATGACTCTGCACAGATTGTAACCACATAATTTGTTATAAGTAGACCATTATGCGTATTTTTACTATACGCACTCCGGCAATTCGTATTTTATCACGCGTATATTTAGGAAATTTTTACAAAAAATATTTATTTAAAAATTTAATTTTTGAGCTGTCAGTATCCATCGGGCTGTCAATAGCCATATTTTACACTGTCATTATCTTTGGGTTGTCAATATCCATATAGGGGCTGCCAATATAAACACACAATTTTTTTTCCGTATGGAAGCCGCTCAAACTTTTCATTGCGATATTTTATTGATATGCCTCAATTTTTACATTTTAGCCAGCTTGCTGAACACCATTACAACTTCTTTACATAATACATAACATATTAAAGTCTCCTTCAGGTTCAGGGCCGATAATGCTGAGCATAAAAATAAAAAAGCCCCTCAAAAATATCATTTAGATTTTGACATGCTCAAAAATCGTCTTAAAAATAGTTTTAGTCGGTTGAATCGAATAAAAAAAGTGACTCCAATCCAACTTCTAGATAGGACTGACTTGATCAAAATTTGATTTGATTGAGCCCGCTTGAAATATTATTTGAATAGGCATAAAATCATAGTAATCAACGGTTTTTTTATATCATTGGATTTCTTTAATACCCCCCAAAAATTAAAAATATGAAAATATAATTACAAACTACCAAGCACTTTGATACACACACTGACACATATATGTTAATTTTTAAATTTTATTATTTAAAAATTTATATTTCCAGTTAATTTTGAGCAGCACTAAGATTTGTTGCGGGTCACTCAGTTTTTTTTCGATCCAGATAATCGGATCGCCTTAGCTCGGAGGCGGATCAGGCGTGCAATCAGTCGATGAAAATCCAACAACAATGACAGGAGGTTTTTTTTTCCGAGAAAAACCCAGAAATGGCGAAAAACCATGTGGTCGGATCCGTGTCAAGCCCACAATCCACTATTCAGCTTTGGGTTTACAAGTTTTGGAAATTTTCTCGGAGTGTGACAGACCATCGCCCCGTTGCAAGCTCTGAGCACTGAAAAGGGGAAAATAAACCAAGTTCACGAAGCTTGGATGAGAGCATCCATGATGCTTGTATGAGAACATCCACGAAGCTTGGAGGAGAGGGAACACTGTTGAAATTGTTGAAGTGAAAGTGGCAGTCTGGGGGAGGGGGGATGTTCGGGTGGACTGTGCGGACTGTCTCGGCGGTTTCATTGATCAGACCGGGCGGTCTGAGCGGACAGAGCTGGCGACTTGCTATGTTGGCCAGTGTTCTGCGACATGTTTCTCAGGTTGTTTTAGGCGGATAGGATGGTTATCCGCTCAGTTGCCGGCATTGTGTAGCTGGCTCTGGAGTTCGCCGGTATTGTGCGGACTGGTTTTGTATCCACCGGTGCTTTGTTCGCACCAGGATGTCTGGTGGTGTGGATTTGGTCTGGATTTGGACCAAGTCCAGGTCGGCTTAGTCCGGAGGTCGTGCGGTCTGCGCGGGTTGGTTTCTTCATCCGCCCAGCTCGGTAGCAGTCTGTCGTGTATGACTTGACTGCAAGCTCGCCTTCTGCGGTATGGTGTTTTGTCTGCAAGTGGGCGGACTGTGGTGGTACTCGTTGAGTCCGCCCGGTTGGTGTTCTAGTCTGGTCGGCCTTGGCAGACTCGCTCTTGGCCAAATCGCAGCGGTCTGGTGTGTATCCGTAGTCTTTGCAGATACACTTGGTGTTTGCTCTTGATAGAGCAGTTATCCTATCGTCTAGGGCGGTGATCACACTGCTCTCCGCGCCTATAAATATGACTCCCCTGTCACATCAAAAGACATCGAGTGAACAGTAAGTCAACTCGCGGAAAGTTGTTGCAGTTAGGGTTTTCTATAACGCTGCAGTGCCAGGAACTTGGTTCTGACCGAGTGCGGACTTTGTTGGTTACAACCAGCGGTTACAGCAGGTCGCGACTTGCGATTAAGCGATTTCTCTTCTGCAACTTCTTCACAGTTCAAAAAAGTTGTCTGCCTCTGGGCGGCTTGTTCAGTTCGGTGGCAGCAGTCTGTGTGTTCTGGCGGCCAGGCGACCTCGCGGTCAGGCGGCTTGCAGTTCAGCTGCTAAAGTTCTTCAGCAGCACTGGAATAATGGGTAGTTCGCGAGACTTGTTGCGGTCTTGCGACTAGGCGGCTTCAGCGGACTCCTTAGCGGTTAGCAGCAGAGCCGGTTGTTATTCCTTGAGGCCGCACAGTTTGTTTCCAGCTTGTAATTTTCTTGCTCCGTCAGATACATTGACAATCATGTCTCACCATGTAAAGATATTTTTGATTAGTACAAGACTCTTGCTCTTCTAGTTATTTTTGGCTTGCTTGGGCTAAGTGTGGTTGAGTGTTCCTGCACCTGGTGTCCCGTTTTCCGCTATCACAATTTTTTTCATGGTATTATAGGGATCAGAGGATGAGTTGTGATCAATTGTCAGTTGCTTGTTTGCTTCTGAGAGTTTAAGTAACCAAGGTGTCTGCAAGGGAAGGAGGTTAAGAAAGAGGTCTTGGAATTAAACTCTTTGCAACGAATAACTACAGGAAGTTGAAGTCGTGTATGCAAAGTTATCTGTTCGGCGAGTGTTGAAACTGAAAACTCGGCCTCTTGTGGAGTTCACCCTTGTGGAAGGGGTGATCGCGCACCTACTTCTTTCCTGCAAGCCAAATAGAAAAAAATGGGAACTGACCCAAGGGCTCGGCGTGAAGGACCCACCACACACCCGGAAGATCTTAGAGCTCTTCCACTCCCTAGCCAAAGGCCGAGCTAAGGCTACCTCAGAAAGTACAAGAATACCTGAACACTGGTGAGCATGCCTTCTGAGGTGCCCCTTGGGTCTTATTTATAGTTTTCTGAAGACGACCTGCAAATAGCCAACCTACGTTGTTTTGAACAGCTATGTGCAGCCCAACTGGGTCTGCCAACAGTGCAACTCCACTATTCTAACAAGCTATTCGCACCCCTAGCAAGGGCACCTAGGTAATTCAACCTCTGGGCCACACTGGGCAAGTTCTAAGGATTTGGAGGTCGGCTCGCCACAACTCTTTACCCGCTGAGGCGGACACGACCTGGCTCCCGCAGCTCGCATTCCCTCCTTGGGCGAGCGCGAGCCAGGTCGCCGCAGCCCACCGACCCTCGCTCTGAGGCGGGCTGGCGGCCAGGTCGCCTATGAGAGAGTAGGTTGGCCGGTCTGGGACTCTTACTACAGAAGGAATTTCAGAGGCATTGATCTTGTCGATCTTAGTTTGATGAATCCAAGATTCTAACTCACGAGATCAGCTCGAAGTAGGCTGAGCTCCGATCAACGAACGACGAGCTCCATTCGACGAACCCCGGGCGCACATGGGCTGGGTGGGCCAGTCTGCGCAGCTTGTGCGCCTAGCTTTGGCAGGAGCGGGCTGGGTGTTCTGAGTTCGCCCGCATGCTGTTCTGGCGCCTGCAGGTTGTCTTGGTCCGCTCTCCCTGTCTGGTGTACCCACTCGGCAAACACGGGTTGTACACAATCCCCGCTCTTTTTTAGCTTGACTAAGCTCGGAAAGAATCATCAAACCCACGTGTTCGGTGAGTGCTTTGCTGAGCTGGAAGGAATCTTTTGGTGGGTCCTACCCTCACGCTATAAATACGCCATCAGACACTTTGGAAAAATCCCGCCTTCTTTTATCCTTCTCTGTGAACTGCAGCTGCATGATGCATGTGTCCGAGGAGATGCGAACGCGGCTAGCGGCCACAAGGGAGGGGACAAGGGCTGAGGCTCTCGAGGCTGCCCCGTGGTTGGCGTGCGATCGCCCGGACCCCTCTTCCGACCAGTAAAAGGGAAAATTGTCAGGCGATCTACAGCAAATGACCTCTTGGGATCCAGCTCGGCGGTCGGCGCCGTGGTTGCCCATGAGGAATGCGAGCATCCCGCTTGATTCTCCGCTTTTGCCTCTGACTTTTCCTTTCGCAGGTGCCGCCTCGCGAAGATGGAGGCGATGGAGGGGAACGAGACCATTCCCTTCTGCTATCAACTGAGCGGGCTGCCAGCCCTTCGGGCCAGAGTCACCCTCCTCCAGAGATTCCGCAGTCGCCAATTACTCCTGGGCTGGGAAAATCATACGCGGTTCTTGAGGGGGGAAGATTCCAGGGCCGGTCGGGCTTCCCTTGGCCATCAGATGGTGCGGGCGACGTGCCGACACCAGGTGAGCTCGTACTTGTGCATGCTTATACAGATGTTGAAATAAGAGAGGAATATTCGCCTCCCCTTTATACAGATCACATTTCAGAGTATCTAGGTGACCCGACGGATGTGGAGGGGATGAAGAGGCAGGTGACACGACTGTTTCAGAAACACACACTACTGCTTCAGGAGGTCTTCAACAGGGTTAACAAGGACAAGGCCAAAGTGGAGGAGCGGCTTGCGGTCCTGGAGGGAGCGAGGCGCCCAGCTGCCGGATATGGGGTTACCTCTCCCGGGGTGCACATAAGGCGGGCCGAGGAGCTTCTTAGGCACGCCACAGAGCAAGTCGGCCTGGCCCAGCAGGAGCTGGTGGCGGTTCGCGAGTATCACTATCCTCGCGTGCCCCCCCCCCCCCCCCCCCCCCGCCCGATCTGGGACTCGTGGGCGGGGCAGGTGGAAATGGATCCGGTATTGAGCCACCCACCCCTTTCTCACCACCGATCGTCGGGCCAGGACCACATCCATATCCTAGACCAGTTCATTTAGGAGGGTTATCTAAGAACATTTTTTAATGTCTGTAATAATCTGAGACTTCTCTCGCCCGCCAATGGGCTTAATGCTCGTTCTCTATTGCTTTTATTGTGTTGTCGTTTAGTTTTCTCTTGGTGAATGTGGATGAAGTGCTCTTGCTTGCCTACCACTTCTGTAAGCGGGCGTGAGATTGTTGACTCGGCTCGCCCAACCCGTCTGTTTAATCTTGGCGGGAGCGGGCCGAAATCTTGTAGAATGCGAGTCTGCTCGGCTCGCCTACTATTCCAGGCGGGCGCAAGTCGGAGCTCACTCGCCTCTCGGGCGGGCGTGAGTCGCAGCTCGCTCGCCACTTGGGCGTGCGCGAGGAACGCAGCTCGCTGCCGAATAGTCTTTGCGGCACTCCGACAAGCTGGTATAAATCTACGGTGGGCGCGGAAGTTGAAGCGACACGGTGTATTTTGCTATCCGCACTTTTCACACCGGCGGTACATTTTCTCGCCCTTTTTCTTTCTATAAATAGGCCCTGTCGGCCCTTTCTCACCCACCGCATTTAAGATTTCCCCTTATCCCTTGCTTCTTGCGACCCTCGACTCGTCCACCTCCTGCAAGAACAACTTCTTCCCGCTCAGCAAACTTCCTGCAAGATGGGTGGTGGTAGCGACAATGCAGATGGGCGAAGCAAGTGTGCCTGGACCTTCTCTGAGCATGACTTCCCCCATGCCGCCATCTCTGAATGCGAGTTCTTCGATGCCAAAGGCGACCACATACCACCAGGCTATGTGGCGTGGCAACCTGGGGAGGGAGAAAAGATCAAAGATCTCTTGGGAGAAGAGCTCGTCATCCCCACGACGCATTTCGAGGCGGGTCTCCGTCTTCCCCTATGACCGGAGGTCTGCCAAATATTGAAATACTATAGGGTCTTCCCTGGGAAGATGACCCCCCAACTCCATCGCAGTGGTGATAGAATTCTCGTGCTTCCTGCGGGAAGAGCGGGTCGAGTTCAGTCTCGCGGTCTTCCACAAGCTGTTCTCCTTCCGGGCGAACAGGACTGGACCGCCTACTTCTCCAGCAACCACATCAAGGTGCGGGAGACCGTCAACAAGGGCCACAATTGGCTAAATAAGTTCATCTTCGTCAAGGGGGACTTCAAGAACGTCCCATTCTCACCGGTCCAGATCAGCGAAGCGAGCTACCGCCCCTTAGCCTGGGTGGCCATGAAGCGGAGCTGCGCGGGTTCTTTGTTGGGAAGAACTTTAAAGTCGCCTTCCAGTGCAAGAATCTGGACAACCTCTCCCCCGTCCCGCCCGGGGGAGGTAAGCTGCTCACGCTTCTCCTTTTTACTTCACTATATATTTTTTTGTTTTAACTTTTGTTTCCTGCAGATGAGCGGGACATCCCTTTGCACCCTCCTTATGAGAGTGCGCGACTCGCTTACAGCGAGCTCGCTAGTGCCGACAACACTAGCACCGCGCACCACGATACTCCGACATCCGCTCCCCCAAAGTGGCCCAGCCGCGGATAACTTCCTCCGCCGCCTCAGCCAAAAAAATTGAATGTCGCGGGCGGTGCGCCTCCCGCGGCTCGGGATAAAGGCAAGGCCCCGGTGGGCCAACCTGCTAGGGATCTCACACCCACGACCGTCTCAGCTGGCAGCTCTCCCGGAGGGGAGGCCGACACCTCCAGGCCGCAAGAAGAGGTGCCGCCAGTCGTGAAGCTAGTGCCGAGATAGCATCACAACTTTGGCTACAGCGAGAAGAGCCTGGTCGAGCTCGGCATTCCCCTCCTCCAATGAGACAAGGAGGTGAATAAGGCCATCATCTCCACCCTGTTGCCGAGCTGGTTGGAGCAGGAGACCATCGACGAGGAGGCCTACAACTTCTCCTTCGGCCTCTACTCGTGGGAAGATGTCGTCATCTATGACGAGGAGGCCACGCAGGTGTTGATCCACGAAAGCGCGAGAGCCCAGCTCCATAGCCTAAAGCTGGCCCACATGGTCGGCCGACGATGCATCAAGATTGAGAAGAACGCCCCCTCGTTCAAGAGGCTGGTGGACGAGAAGGAGGAGGCCCGTCGTCTCGCTCACGAGGAAGCAGAGCGATAGCGAGAGAAAGGGCAGACGCATCCGATGCCGCCGTCGCCGTCTTGGAGAAAGAAAAGGAGGCGCTACTGGCGCGGGTGCGAGGGCTGGAGACCGCTGCGGCAGCCCCACTGCCATCTAACAGCGGTTGCCAGCTCGCTCACTATACCGAGCACGAGCTGGAGGAGATGATGCAGAAGAAAGCTGCCTGCGCAGCAAAGTACGCCCTCGAGACGCTACGACGGGCGGACCTCATCAAGAGTGAAGGCGCGGGGCTTTCTGCGAGCGACGTGGTACCAGCGCTATTCTTGCTGGTACCAAAGCCGGGTGACAAGTCCTACCAGCCCCTCCAGGACTTGCCGCCTAAGAGCTCGCCTCGCCGAATCCTCGCATCTCACCTCATATGCATATATACTTGTTTCTTTCGTTGCAATGTAAACGCGTGTCGAGTCCCAAACTTGTAGTTTTGCCAATCAATGAAATCTTTTGTTCTCGCTTCTCATGCATATGTATATTACTGTTGCTTGTAATGTTGCTTGTGCAATGTGGATTCTTTCTTTTCTCTCTTGTATTTGTGGCTTATTTCGATCCTCCTGCTCGCAGTTCCTTAATTCATGTCCTGTCAGCGAGATCACGCGTCTCCTATGGACTTAGCTTATGAAGCATAGTGGGCTTAGTTAGCCGACTCACGAGTGGCGACTCGCCTCCTTAGGCCAGGTCCTCCATGCTGCTTGCTTGCTAGAGGAGGCGAGCCTGCTCGGCTCGCACCCGAGCCGCCGGGTTCCGTGCGGGCTGACCCTCATGCTCCACGGGCCTGGGTTCTCGCCGCCTTGGCCATTTTTTGGGTGCTGGGCGATTACGTTGGGTCCCGAGAGCTCGCCTCGCTGATCCACAGTCTCAGCTTCGCACTTACGGCTTGCCGACCTGCCGAACCCATTTCGCTAACTTTGCGATTTATTCCTCGGTCATTCGGATGCCTGGGCTCCCAACTTCTAACATCGTTTTGTTCATCGAGACCTGCCTTGCCAGCCAGTTGGGAGCCGGAATAGATTTTCATGAGTGACATCCTGTAACACCCCAAAGCCAAGTTGGGTTCAGGTCGGGTGACACGTCCTAGGCGTGTCCCAGGACGTGTCGTGCTCGGGTCGACGAACTGCGCTCGACAATCGTCGAGCGGCAAGCAAGGGGAGTACACGGCCTGTGGCACGGGCGTGTCACAGGGCGTGTCCTTTGCGGGATTCAGCCAGTGATGCGTGTGCTTGAGGACACGGGTGTGTCCTGTGGTACACGGCCTGGTACACGAGCGTCTCCCATGGCCGTGTCCCGCTCGGGTGAGTTGATGTTGTGCTGTGTGAAGTACACGACTGCTAGACATGGGTGTGTCGACCATGACACGGGTGTGTAGGGTGTGACATGGGCGTGTCACATAGTCTTGTACTAGTTGGATTTGAGTCGGTTGTGTGCCGCTTAAGGGACACGGCCTGTGACACGGGCGTGTCACAGGGCGTGTCAGGCCGTGTTCAGCCTTTTTCTGGGCAAATCAGGGCCGTTCATTTTCCTTATCCTGGATCCAAGGGTCCATGCCCCTTCCCTGTAGATAAAAGGCCGAGAATGAGGGGTCAATGCCTTCATTTTCATACCTTCTCCTTCTTCTCATTCTCAAAAAGAGAGAAAGGGAGAGCAAGGGAGCAAGGAAGGGAAAGGGGAAACCAGCTGCTGGAGGAGCTGCGGAGTGCGGAATCAAGATCCGAGTTTGGATTCGTGAAGGTAAAGCCGAGGCGGTGATTTCCATCCGGCTAGTTCATGGCTCCAAAGCGATCTTCAAGGGTAACGATCTCCTTCTTGGACATTGAAGTCCTTTCTTTATGCATATGCATGGAATCCTCCACCAAGAGGTGGATATCGTAAGTTATTCCTTAGTTGAGTTTGCATCTAGAGCCGGAAGTGTGTAGTACAGCATAAGCATGCTATGTGAAGCCCATCTGGACGGTTAGTCTGGATTGGTGATGGTTATGGGTAAACCGGAGAAGACTCCGTAGATTTGATGCTGTGTAAGATATATGCATGTAGCCTCTATTGTGTGGCTGTATGGATGTTGATCTTGGATGCTTTGCGAAAGCTCCTGGTTGTCGTGAGAGGTCAATTGGTAGCAACGCCTGTGGAGTGCGAGATAAACTTGGCTTGCTAAACCACTAGGGTGGGTTGATCTGAATTAGTTGAGGGGTCGATTGGTGGCAATGCATGGGGAGCCGAGTTAAACCCGGCTTGCTACTCCACTAGGGTGGGTCGATCTATATTAGGATGGGAGGTCGATTGGTGGTAATGCCTGGGGAGCACAGATAATCCCGGCTTGCTACACCACTAGGGTGGGTCGATCTGCTCATGTTTGCTGTGAGGTTAGTACCTCTGAGTGGGATGGACAGAATATCGCCAGCCTGCGGGATTAGTGGACTAGGACCGGCCAACCAACAAGTTAAAAAACCTCTGATCGACGATGGACGACAGGTATATCCGGTACACCAATAAGGTGCCCTGAGTGCACGGAGCGTCAGGTGGATACCGGTGTTTGTGACATGGTTGTGATTGGTAGCTTGATGGATATTATGATGGCAATGCTGTGAGCGTGTGTGTGTTGTATACATTCCTGTTATATATCTATATATGTGGAGTTTATATAGTAGTGGACATTCGCTATGCTGAGTTCATCTAATAAAAATGCTGCGCTAGAATGCTTTAAGTTAGGTTACGAGTAGAATGAGATTTTGATTTCCACACGTAATTCAGCCATTTGTCTGTGAAATATGGCGTGGGGCCCCGGCCGGACCCACTGTTATATTCCATGTGACTGATGGTGGCGTTACAAAGTGGTATCAGAGCCAGGTTTGAGATTTTTGGGAGGGAAAACATAATTGAAATCAAGAACGTCCATTAGGAATGTTATACATGTGTGTTAGGAGCGTCACCGTGTATTCAATGTATATTTGCCGTTATGAAATGGCTGATTAATGGTGTTTTGTACATTGGTAGGTGATGAGGAGTGGTGCTGGGCAGTCTGAGCCCCAGCGTTTGGACGGGAGTGCGGCACCAGTTGAAGCGCCTACACCTCCCTCGGTGGAGACCACACGTGTGGTGACTAAAACAGTGCTTGCAGTGTTACAGGCACAACTTACTGGGCAGGCAAGGCCTGCAGGGGTGCCAGTACGGCCTGGTGCAAGGCAAGAGCGCGCTGAAGATGTAGTAGACGAGCAAGCAACGGATGAGCAGTTGAAAAGGTTTATGGAGTTTCATCCACCTACTTTCGGTGGGGCGACTTCCCCAACGTAGGCGAAAGATTGTCTTGCAAGAGTGAAAAGGATCCTGATTGCAATCAGGACTGCGGAGGAGCAGAAAGTAACCTTAGCCACGTTTTTATTGGAAGGCGATACGAGGCTTTGTTGGGATGACGTGGAAGTGCATCAATTGGCAGGTCGAGGATTAGAGGAGATATCAATATAAGAATTCTCCAGATTGTTTCTAGCCAAGTATTTGCCAGTGTCGCAGCGAATTGCGATGGAAAACGAATTTCAACGTCTGGTGCAGGGTGAGATTGATATTGATACGTACCTGCATGAGTTTACCAGACTGGGACGCTATGCGAGATCTACTTTGGCTGAGGAGGCACGGAAGACGAATCTATTTTATGAGGGACTGCGGGATGAGTTAAGATTGACACTTCCGAGTTCGGTGAACCAAGGCTTCCAAGAGTTGGTAGATACAGCCCATGCGCTGGAGAAGGATTTGAAACGGGTACAAGAGAAGAGGAGCCTGGCGGTGGCGAAGCTAGAATTTAAAGTTACGCAGTTGGTACAATTGGATTTTAAGAGACGAGATAAGAAAAGGTTCAGGCCTGATGAATCAACTCCATTGACTGTCTCTTCGGGGGCAATATATGGGCAAGGACGTGTTGATTCACGTACATATTTTAACTGCGGGAAGCAAGGACATATAGCCCGCTATTGTTGGAATGCCCCTTTAAGGAGTGAGAAAAGAACATGTGCGTCTTATGAAGAAAAGGGCAAAGCAGTGGCTGAGTCATCTGCATCCCTGACGCAACCTCAACTGCATAATTTGGAGGTGCAAGAACCGAAAGCTCGATTGGTAAAGTTCAGCCTCGCATGTTTAATTCGGAACTCCAAGGGGCTATGAAACGATATATGCAAAATAATGCGGGTGAGCAGAAGTAATCATAGAATCATGACTCGTAGTACTTTGGTGCTATGACTAAATGCATGAATAATGAGATGATTTTGGACATATATGTTGTATGTCGTGTTGAACGATGAAATATTGGTGCACACTTTGTGTTATTTAAGTGATCGATCTCTCAGGGTGTATGTATATGATATTTTTGGCTATATATATCACTAGATGAAAGTGTGGATGGATGTGCACATGTAAGAGAGATGTATGTGTGTATGTTTTGAATGTGTTGTTTGTTTTGTGTGATGCCTTGGGGCGAGACAAGTTGCGGCCTCTGAGCTCAAACCCGGCTCGTGTTTTTAGGGTGATCGATTGCTGATGATGTAACGAGGAGTGGTTCGGTGAATGTCTGTAGTCGAGCCAAATTTCGGGACGAATTTTTTTTGAAGGAGGGGAGGATTGTAACACCCCAAAGCCAAGTTGGGTTCAGGTCGGGTGACACGGCCTGGGACACGGGCGTGTCCCAGGGCGTGTCGTGCTCGAGTCGACGAACTGCGCTTGAAAATCATCGAGCGACAAGCAAGGGGTGTACATGGTCTATGATACGGGCGTGTCACAGGGCGTGTCCATTGCAGGATTCTGCCAGTGATGCGTGTGCTTGAGGACACGAGTGTGTCCTGGGGTACACATCCTGGGACACGGGCGTGTCCCATGACCGTGTCCCGCTCGGGTGAGTTGATATCGTGTTGTGTGAAGTACACGGCTGCTAGACATGGGCGTGTTGACAATGACACGGGTGTGTAGGGTGTGACACGGGCATGTCACACGACCGTATACTTGTTGGATTTGAGTCGGTTGTGCGCCGCTTAAGGGACACGGCCTGTGACACGGGCGTGTCACAGGCCGTGTCGGGCCGTGTTCAGCCTTTTTCTGGGCAAATCAGGGCCGTTCGTTTTCCTTATCCTGGATCCAAGGGTCCAGGGCCCTTCCCTATGGATAAAATGCCGAGAATGAGGGGTTAATGCCTTCATTTTCATTCCTTCCCCTTATTCTCATTCTCAAAAAGAGAGAAAGGGAGAGCAAGGGAGCAAGGAAGGGAAAGGGGAAACCAACTGCTGGAGGAGCTGCGGAGTGCGGAATTAAGATCCGAGTTTGGATTCGTGAAGGCAAAGTCGAGGCGGTGATTTCCATCCGGCTAGTTCATGGCTCCAAAGCGATTTTCAAGGGTAACGATCTCCTTCTTAGACACTGAAGTCCTTTCTTTATACATATGCATGGAATCCTCCACCAAGAGGTGGATATCATAAGTGATTCCTTGGTTGAGTCTGCATCTAGAGCCGGAAGTGTGTAGTACGACATAGGCATGCTGTGTGAAGCCCATTTGGACGGTTAGTCTGGATTGGTGATGGTTATGGGTAAACTGGAGAAGACTTTGTGGATTTGATGCTGTGTAAGATATATGAGTGTAGCCTCTGTTGTATGGCTGTATGGATGTATGGATGTTGATCTTGGATGCTTTGTGAAGCTCCTGGTTGTCATGAGAGGTCAATTTGGTAGCAATGCCTAGGGAGCGCGAGATAAACCTGGCTTGCTACACCACTAGGGTGGGTTGATCTGTATTAGTTGAGGGGTCGATTGGTGGCAATGCCTGGGGAGCCAAGTTAAACCCGGCTTGCTACTCCACTAGGGTGGGTCGATCTATATTAGGATGGGAGGTCGATTGGTGGTAATGCCCGGGGAGCACAGATAAACCTGACTTGCTACACCACTAGGGTGGGTCGATCTGCTCATGTTTGCTGTGAGGTTAGTACCTCTGAGTGGGATGGACGAAATGTTGCCAGCCTGTGGGATTGGTGGACTAGGACCGTTCAACCAACATGTTAAAAACCTCTGATAGGCGGTGGACGACGGGTATATCCGGTACACTAATAAGGTGCCCTGAGTGCACGGAGCGTCAGGTGGATACCGACGTTTGTGACATGGTTGTGATTGGTAGCTTGATGGATATTATGATGGCAATGCATACAGGGAAGGAACCACTGCCCCGGGCAACGAGTAGAGTCGTTATAATAGGTCAGTTAATGATGACCGTTGCTTGTTTACCACTCTTGGGGTGGATGAATATTTGCAGGTGCTGGTGAATTGAATTGCATTGAGCGGAGTGAAGGCTTGCTGCTTAAAGGCCCATGAAGGCCGTGCGAAGAATGTTTGGATTTCATGTGTGTCCGGCCTACGTGCCGATGTATGAAATTGTATATATTTGTAAAGAGCAACCTGTAAGGCCGTGAGTGTGTGTGTGTTGTATACATTCCTGTTATATATTTATATATGTGGAGTTTATATAGTAGTGGACATTCGCTGTGCTGAGTTCATCAAACATAAAATGCTACGCTAGAATACTTTGACTTAGGCTACGAGTAGAATGATATTTTTATTTCCACACGTAATTCAGCCATTTGTCTATGAAATATTGTGTGGGGACCCGGCCGGACCAACCGTTATATTCCATGTGACGGATGGTGGCGTTACACATCGAGTGACTTCTAGCCCTGCCAGCTAGGTGAGAGCCTGACAGCGGGATCTGCTCGGAGTCTGAGTAGACGCCATCGAGTGACTTCTAGCCCTGCCAGCTAGGTGAGAGCCTGGAAGCGGGATCTGCTCGGGGTCTGCATAGATGCCATCGAGTGAATTCTAGCCCTGCCAGCTTGATGAGAGCCTGGCAGCGGGATCAGCTCGGGGTCTGGGTTGACACACGCGAGTGACATTTAGCCCTGCCAGCTAGGTGAGAGCCTGGCAGCGGGATATGCTCGGGGTCTGAGTAGACACCATGAAGTGACTTCCAGCCATGCCGGCTAGGTGAGAGCCTGACAACGGGATCTGCTCGGCATCTGTGTAGACGCCATCGAGTGACTTCCAGTCCTGCCAGCTTGATGAGAGCCTGGAAACAGGATCTGCTCGGGGTATAGGTTGACATAAGCGAGTGACATCCATCCTTGCCAGCTAGGTGAGAGCCTGGCAGCGAGATCTGCTCGGGGTCTGAGTAGACTCCATGGAGTGACTTTTAGCCATGCCAGCTAGATGAGAGCCTAACAACGGGATCTGCTCGGGGTCTGGGTTGACACACACGAGTGACATCCTGCCCTGCCAGCTTTATGAGAGCCCGACAGTAGGATCTGCTTAGGGTCTGGGTTGACAAACACGAGTGGCATCCAGACCTACCAGCTAGGTGAGAGCCTGACAGCGAGATCTGCTTGGGGTCTCGGTTGACACACACGAGTGACATCTAGCCCTATCAGCTAGGTGAGAGCCTAGTAGCGGGATCTGCTCGGGGTCTGCGTTGACACACACGAGTGACATCCATCCCTACCAGCTAGGTGAGAGCCTGACAGCGATATTGCTCGGGTTCTGGGTTAACACACATGAGTGACATCCAGCCCTGCCAGCTAGGTGAGAGCCTGGTAGCGGGATCTGCTCGGGGTCTGCATTGACACACATGAGTGACGTCCAACCCTGCCAGCTTGATGAGAGCCCAGCAGCGTGATCTTCTTGGGGTCTGGGTTGACACACACGAGTGACATCCAGCCCTGCATCTAGGTGAGAGCCTGGCAGCAGGATCTGCTCGGGGTCTGGGTTGACACACACGAGTGACATCCAGTCCTGCCAGCTAGGTGAGAGCCTGATATCGGTATATGCTCGGGGTATGCGTAGACGCTATCGAGTGACTTCCAGCCCTGCCAGCTTGAAGAGAGCCTGATAGCAGAATTTTCTCGGGGTCTGGGTTGACACACACGAGTGACATCTAACCCTGCCAGCTAGGTGAGAGTCGGGCAGTGGGATTTGCTCAGGATCTGCTAAGTGAAATCTCCACCTACTCATATGAATCATGGTTGGAGACTTGACATATGAAGAAACTTCATTAGGAAAATAGGTACCACTTACATATCTTACTGGTAGAAACGCTTCAAGTCATCACCACTCCAAGTGAGACTCAGGATCTCGCTCTCCACATTCCGGAGGCGATACCCTCCTGATTTCAAGAACTCTTTTACAATGTATGGACCCTCCCAGTTGGGATTGAGCTTCCCCATGACTGCTGATCTTCCTGTTACATCTACCTTCTTCAAGATCAAGTCCCCCTCCACAAATTGTTTGATTCTAACGTGCTTGTCAAAGTACTTAGTCATTCTCCTCTTCATCTCTTCTTGTCAGATGGCGGAGAGGTCGCACAACTCCTCCACCATGTCGAGGAAGAGATGCAATTCCTCCTCATTTTCAGACGACCATTCTTCTCTGCCTTCCTACATCGTTACCACCCGACGCGTCTGGACTTCAAATTCTATGGGGAGTACTGCCTCACATCCATGAGAGAGCTTGAAGGGTGTCTACCCTATGACTGTGTTGGGGGTGGTCCTCAGAGCCTAGAGGACCGAGGGAAGCTGTTCCACGCAGCTCCCCTTCAGGTTTTCAACCTTCTTCTTCAGGAGGTTCACAATAATCTTGTTTGCCGCCTCCACCTGCCCGTTTTTCCTAGGGTGGTGGACCGAGGCAAATCTGAGGTCAATTCCGAGCTGCTCGCAGAAGCTAATGAATTCTGTGCTGGAGAACTGAGGCCCTTTGTCCGTGACAATGGCCTGGGGTAGCATGTGCTGGCAGATGATCTCCCCCCAAACAAAATTCCTAATAACATGGGAGGTCACCTTTGCCAGCAACTTCACCTCCAACCACTTAGAAAAATAATCTATCATTACCAATAGGAACCTACTTTGCCCGCTGGCCTGGGGGAATGGTCCAACCAAGTCCATCTCCAAAATTGCAAAGGGTCAGGGGGTCGTGATACTCTTGAGACACTGATCTGTTTGTAGTTGGAGGGGGAAAACAACTGGCATTTGTGGCACCTCTTTGTGAATTCTACAGCGTTGTGGCCCAAGGTTGGCCAGAAGTACCCTTGTCTGATGATCCTCCCTTCCATGGTCCGGCTCCCGGAGTGGCTCCCACACTCCCCGGAGTGGACTTCTTCCAAGATCCTCTGCACTTCCCTCTCGACCACGCAACGAGCCAGCATCCCTGAAAGAGTCTTCCGATACAATTGCCCGTCCCGGAGGAGATAGTACACTGACTTGTATTTGAACTTCTTCTTGCCCATCCCCTCCGGATACTCCCCTGTGGAAAGGAAGGTCGTGAACGGATCCATCCACGAGGGGTGTTGATCCACCTCCATCAGCTCTCCCTCTTCAATGGAAGGGTGGAATAGATCGGTGATGGTACCCCCCACCCGAGGACCGTGCTTTGCCAGTTGATCGACCTGCTCGTTATCCTCCCTGGGCACGTGTCAGATGGAGAAGGTCTGAAACGTGTTGATGACCCCCTTCAATTTTGCTAAGTATAGCTGGAGGGTGGTCTCCCGTACCTCGAACTCCCCATTAATCTAGGAAGCCACCACCATGGAGTCAGTGAGGACCTCCACGTCAAGCACCCCTAGCTCCCTGTCCAGGCATAGCTCTGCTATTACGGCCTCGTATTCGGCCTGGATGTTAGTGATTGGGAAGTGCACCACCACTGTTTGCTCAATTCTCGCCCCCTGGGGGATTTCCAAGATTACCCCCAGCCCCAAGGAATGTTTCCCCGAAGCGCTGTCTACCTTCAAGTTCCACGAAGTCGGACGAGTGAGCTCTTCTGACACCACCTCAACCACGTAGTCAGCCAAAAAGTCGTTCATTGCTTGGGCCTTGATCGAGGGGCAAGGGACGAAGGAGATGTCGAACTCACTCAGCTCCACTGACCACTTAGCTAGCCTGCCCGAATTCTCCACCCCTTCAAAGATGTTGAGGAGGGGATGGTCAGTCACTGCTCAGATGGTGTGTACCTGGAAGTAGGGTCGGAGCCTCTGGGCCGAGATGACCAGAACAAAGGCCAACTTTTCCAAGATTGGATATCGAAGCTCTGCCATCCTGAGGACCCGACTCACATAGTGTATGGGGAGTTGCTTCTTCCCCTCTTCTCGAACCAGGACGGAGCTCACGACCTCTACTCCGACCCCAAGATACAAGTACAAGTCCTCCCCCTCCTTTGACCATTGGAGCAGTAGAGCCTAGGTCAACTGCTTCTTCAGGGCCTGGAATACCTCCTCACACTCATTTGTCCACTCGAACTCCCCCCCCCTCAATATCTTGAGGAAGGGGGAGCACTTCTCTTTGGCCCCCGGGAGAGGAACCTGCTCAATCCTGCCAACTTCCCTGTCAACCGTTGCACTTCTTTAGCATTTCGAGGCGACCCCAGCTCCATGATGGCTTTGATCTTGACAGGATTTGGTTCAACCCCCACGGGGGTGAGGAGGTGTCCCGAGAACTTCCCTCTGCTGGCCCCGAAAACGCACTTCAAGGGGTTCAGCTGCATCTTATATTTGTGTAGGGTGGCAAAGATTTCCTCCAGGTCCTGGAGGTGAGAGTCCACGTCTCGACTCTTGATCATGAGATCATCTACGTACACTTCCAGGTTCCCCCCTTATGTTCCCGTAAGATCCTATCCATCATCTTTTGGTATGTCGCCCCCGCATTCTTCAGCACAAAGGGCATCATCTTGTAGCAGTAACATCCATCCCCCGTGATGAATGAGACATCTTTGATGTTCGGGGGGTACATCCTAAACTGGTGATAACCTGGAAACGCATCTAAGAAGCTCATTACAGGAAAATAGATGGCTGAGTCAACCGGCGTGTCGATCTGAGGCAAGGGATAACAGTCCTTAGGGCATGATTTATTAAGCAATGAAAAAAACAACACAAATACGTCACCAGTCGTCTCCTTTTTTAACCATAACTACATTGGAGACCCAGCCGGGGTACTGTATTTCAGATACAAAGACGACCTTGAGGAGTTTGGCCACCTCCTCCCTGATGTGCTCAGCCAACTTTTCTGCGGTGGACCTCTTCTTCTGTTGGATGGGGCGAGCTCCCGGGTCCAGGTTGAGTCAGTGGGAGGCCACGTCCGCGTCAATCCCCGGCATCTCCGTTGCACTCCATGCGAAGATTTCCATGTTCTTCTGGATGCATGCCAGCATCCTGCCCAGAGCCTCCACAGCTAGCCCCCCACTGATCGGAACCTTCTCCACCCCGCCTCCAAGGGTGAGAACCTCCATCTCCATGACCTCCTCTGTAACCTCCATCCTGGACTGCTCTCCCAATTCTTCGACGTCCCTCTCCTCCGGGACAGGAACCTCCTCGGCTTCCACCTCTTCCTCCATGACCATTGTCTCGGCCAACTCCTGGTCTTCATCTGCCACCACCTGGGTGCAGCTCCCTTCTATCTCCATCTCCTCTCCTCCAGCCTCCTGCTCTGCCTCCTCCATTATCCACCCTATTTCCCTGGCCCCATCCTGCCAAGAGATAGAGTTTACGGTGGTGACGTAGCACTCCTAAAAGATAATAGTTGCCAACCTAAATCACCTAGAGGGGGGTGAATAGGTGAATTGTGCGTCTTTTTGCAGAATAAAAAAATCTCAACCAAAGCACAGATCTATCTACCAAACAAGCAAACACAGACGAGGCAAGATTTATAGTGGTTCCCCAACCTTGGGTACATCCACTTTCCCTCACCGATCTAGCAATATACTAGACTCGGCTACTCCACTATCTCAGATTGGAAAACAATCCTACCCTCGGAACAACATTCCTACAAACTCGATCCACAAACGGATCTACACTCGGAAGGCAAAACTTCCTACAATCTCGGAGTTGAAAACCCCTACACTCAGAGAAATCTTCTCCTACAATAATGAAATAAAGTAGTACAGAAATACAAACAGTAAATTCTCTGGTTCAGATCTGCAACAGAAAATCAGAAAATCCTTCTTCTAGGCGTGCGACTTTATCAGAATATTGAAGAAGAATTTCAGCAATATCAGATCTGGAACATCTCGACTTTACACGAACGAATGAGAAGATGAATCGTTGAGCGGATATCTCGATCTGTAGAGTCTTCTTAATCTGAATCCTCTGAAAAGGAGAAACCCTAGCTGGTCGGAAATTAGCGATGGCAGTGGCGGCGAGTTTTCGGTTATTGCAGGGAGAGAGAGGAGACAGAAATATTTTTGGAAAGAGACGGCTGCAAAAACTTTCTTAGAATAATTTTCTTTGAAAACTTAGGGTTTGTCGGTTTGACAAGATCTTTTATAGGAGACAAGAAGATTAGACTTAAATGATTCATAAAGAGAAAGACACGTGGACCAATCACGTCAGAGTTTAAGAATAAGACCGTTAGGTCTAGACTTAAGGAATCTCTGAAAAAGGTCAAAGTAAATTACTCGAGTCAAGCTGAACTACTCGAGTATATGCAACACTACTCGAGTAAGTAGAAGATGACTACTCGAGTACATAAGAGAAATTACTCGGGAGAAAAAGAAATCATTACTCGAGTACATGGAGTCAATTACTCGAGTAAATAAGAATGAGAGGGACTCAGTTACTCGAGTAACAAAAATGACTTACTCGAGTACTTAAGTACTTACATGAGAGGTGTAGTAAATTACTCAAGTACATGAGAGGTCGAGCAAAATCAGAAGATTACGGAAATCGGCAGATAGGTCTGCAATCCCGACAGCGACTAATTCTGAGCCAACACCGATCTTAGATGAGGCGGCCATGATTCAGAAGTCTTGGAGATGGAGAAACCCTAGAGAATGTCGACGGGGAGACGGAAGGGGAGCGACTCTGCAACTGATGGAGGAAGACAAAGAGGCAGCCGGGTACTCGAGAGACGGAAATGATTTCGTGTAGATGGAATTTCCGAATTTTCTTATTTATATAACCCTAGGTTTAGGTCTAATTATTTGAAAAGAAATACTGAAGTAAACCATAGAATAGGCGGCATAAGCCTTTGGTTTGCACATAAGAAAATTTGAATAAGAGATGACTCAACATATACACGTGTGAGGAGAATATCTCGAGTAGATAAGTCTGGAGTACTCGGGTAAGAATACAGAAGTACTCGAGTAGATGTATGGAAGTACTCGAGTAGGTCAATGAGGTACTCGAGTAAGTGAAGTTAACTACTCGAGTATGTCAGTCTGCTACTCGAGTAGGTCAAGTCGACTACTCGAGTATAACATTCCACTACTCGAGCAGGTCAAGTCGATTACTCGAGTATGTCATTCTACTACTCAAGTAGGTCATATACTTACTCGAGTCAAAACCTTGAACTTTTGGAAAATCCAACTTTTGACTAACCTCTGAGCCTTGAGCCTTCTTGAAAGTCCAGCCTCTTCTAGTCTTCCTTATTGAGCATCCCAAGTTCTGTTTTGAAGAACGAGAACTTGGTCTCGTCCAGCGGCTTCGTGAAAATATCTGCAATTAGCCTATCTGTAGGGACATATTGAAGGTTTATGTCCCCATGCTCCACATGCTCCCGGATGAAATGATACCTTAGCTCTATATGCTTTGTCCGGCTGTGCGAGACTGGGTTGTTGGCTATTACTATTGCGCTGGAGGAGTCGCAAAACAGTGGAATCTTGGCAAACTTCATGTTGTAGTCTTCGAACTGATTCTTTATCCACAGTAACTGTACACAGCAACTGCCTGCAGAGATGTACTCTGACTCGGCCGTTGAGATTTCCACACAGTTTTGCTTCTTGCTACTCCATAAGATAAGCCTTCTTCCAAAGAATTGGCAAGTTCCTGAAGTGCTTTTCCTATCGTCTTTGCTACCTGCAAAATCTGCATCTGAAAAACCTATTAGTTAGCTATCATTACTTCTTGGGTACCATAAGCCAAGATTTGGTGTACCTTTAAGGTATCTCAAAATCCGCTTCGCAGCAGCGTAGTGAGATTCCTTATAGTTCACCTGAAATCTAGCACAAACACATGTTGAGAACATTATGTCAGGTCTACTTGTAGTAGGGTAGAACAAGGATCCAATAATGCTTCTATATTTGGTTTCATCAAAAGGTTTCCCTTTTTCATCCTTGTCCAGAGATATTGTTGAACCCATTAGAGTCCTCATCGAGGTTGCGTTCTCCATTCCGAATTTCTTAATTAGCTCTTTGGTGAACTTGGTATGTGAGATGAAAATTCCATCTTCAGACTGTTTCACTTGAAGCCCTAAGAAATACTTCAGCTCGCCCATACTGCTCATTTCAAACTTCCCTTGCATAAGTTTTGAAAACTTCTTGCAGATGTTATCATCAGTAGAGCCAAAAATAATGTCGTCGACATAGATTTGCACTAGGAAAATCTTGCCTTTAATTTCCCTAAGAAATAATGTCTTGTTTATCTTTCCCCTTGTGAACTTGTTCTCAAGTAGAAAGCTAGACAACGTCTCATACCAAGCTTGAGGAGCTTGTTTCAGACCATATAATGCTTTATGTAGAAAATAAACAAAATCAGGAAAGTTAGGATCAACGAAACCTGGAGGTTGTTCCACATACACCTCTTCCTTTATGTCACCATTAAGGAAGACAGACTTCACGTCCATCTGGTAGACAGTGAAGCCTTTGAGTGCAGCATATGCTAGGAATAACCTTATAGCCTCCAGTCTTGCCACTGGAGCGTACGTCTGGTCGAAGTCGATTCCTTCTTCTTGACGATAACCTTTGGTGACAAGTCTGGCCTTGTTCTTTACTATCGTTCCATCCTCATCCATCTTGTTCCTGTATACCCATTTTGTCCCAATGATGTTCTTACCTTTGGGTCTTGGAACAAGCTTCCATACTTTGCAGCGCTTGAACTGGTTCAGCTCTTCTTCCATTGTCATTATCCACGATGCATCTGAGTTTGCTTCCTCAAACTTCTTTGGTTCAACCTGCGAGAGAAAACTTAAATATAGATTCTCATTAGTTGTACCTCTACGAGTTCTGACAACATCTCGGGGATCTCCTTTGATCTGGTCCATGAGATGATCCTTCAAATGTCTGAGCTCCAGAGTCCTTGCATCTGGATTGTATTCTATCACCGGAGTGACTTCTTCAACTTGGATGACTTCTTCATCTTGATCATCAGCCTCTTCAATAGGGGTTGGAGTGGTAATCTTGATGAACTTTTCACCTTTGTCTTCGGACGGTTCATCCAAGCTAATTTCTTTCAGCTTTGCACCTGCATCTTCAATAAGCACACTAGAGGAGTTGCTTTGCAGCAAACTCATCTCATCAAATACAACATGTATCGATTCTTCTACCACTAGGGTTTTCTATTAAAAATCCTATATGCCTTACTATGGCTACTATAACCTACAAAAATACCTTCAAAACTCTTTTCGCTAAACTTAGTAGTATGATACTTGTCATTGTTTAGCACGAAGCATTTACAGCCAAAAATTCTAAAATATGAGACTGTTGGTTTCCTGCCTTTCAGAAGTTCGTAAGGTGTCTTATCGTAGTTTTTGTTTATGAGGGCTCGATTTTGCACGTGGCATGCAGTGTTGACGGCTTCAGCACAGAAATATTCCGGAAGTGAAGCATCACTCAACATGGTCCTGTAGGCCTCTATGAGCGTTCTATTTCTTCTCTCGGCCACTCCATTTTGTTGTGGAGTACGAGGAGAGGAAAACTCATGAAAGATACCTAGGCTTTCACAAAATTCTGTCATGGACCCAGACTTAAACTCTATTCAATTGTCACTTCTGATTTTGACTATGGAGCAGTTGTACTCATTCTGGACTTGCCTGAAAAAATAGTAAAGATGTCGAAGGTATCTGACTTGTGTTTCAGAAAGAACACCCACGTAAAACGCGAGTAATCATCAACAATTACCAACATATAATCCTTACCTCCCAAACTTCTAATTTGTAGTAGACTAAATAAGTCCATATGCAGTAGATGAAGACATCTATTAGAATCCTTGCCAATAACGCTTTTAAAGGTAGCCCTAATTTGCTTGCCTTTTACACATGCATGACAAGGTCTATCTTTGACGTACTTGACATTTGGGGCATCACGTACTAAGTTCATTGAAAATAATTTATTAATAGTTTTGGAATTAATATGTGCTAATCTCTTGTGTCATTGGTCACCAAGAGACGCACTATCTTTAGCTAAAAAGCACACTGGTGTCGAAGAATCTATACAAATGAAATTTAAACAGAAAATATTTCTGCTTCGAGTGCCGGATAGAATCGTTTCCATATTGTCAACAGATTTTATCAAGCACTTGTCAGTGTGAAACCCAACTATGTATCCTTTATCGCAGAGTTGGCTTATGCTTATAAGGTTATGTTCCAAACCTTCAATGTAAGCCACATCAAAGAAGGATACATTACCGTTAGTAATCATACCATAGCCTCTAGTAATTCCACGGTCTGAACCTCCAAAGATGACCTTCGGTCCGTTCACAACTGGAGTAAAGTTCTGAATAAGGCTTCTTGTCCCGGTCATATACCGAGAGCATCCACTGTCCAAATCCCAGATTGACATTTTGTTGGCCTTTGGACATTCCTGCAATCACAATCAGTTAGCCTTAGGAACCCAAATACGTTTGGGTCCTTGGTCTCGGGTTAGAACACTCCCCATACGAATATTAACATTAGGAGTGGACTGTTGAAATTTGTGAAGTGGAAGTGGTTAACGGGACAGGCCGGGCGGCCTGGGAGGACAGCATTGACGGACTAGGCGGACTGGGCGGACTGTGATGTGCGGCCTGGTGGAAGGTCTAGTGAAAATCCGGCTGTCTTCTGAGCGGGTTGTTTGCATGAAGTCCGCGGACTATGCGGCCTGTTATCTGCGGATAGGACATTGGCTGTTTGGTTTAGCTAAGGAGAGACCTGAGCGGATAGAGTCTTGCGGACTGATGCATTGCTCAGTGGCCGTGGTGTAAGCTTGTGCTGATAGGCGGTTTGGCTCATGTCCGCGGGAAGCTTGCGGACTAGTGTGTCCGCGGTTTGGGCTGTTGCGGACTAGGCTTAGAGCTTGGCTGAGGCCTTGTCGAGCTCTGGTGGTACAGCAGGTGCTTTGCTGTGGAGGTCATTGGCGGACTGGTTTTGGAGTCCGGGAGATGGTTGCTGCGTTGGGCAGGAGTGCGAGGAGTTTGCGGACTGCTGGCAGTCTGTGCTATGGTGTTTGACGGACGGGAGTTTGAGTCCGCCATGCTCGCATTAGCCTTTGATGGTTTTGGACTTGGTCACACTCTGTGTCAAGACCATGGTGTCCGTCATATCCGCCAAGTCCGCTGTGACTGGGCGGACTGTTGCTATCTGCCTTTGGTCGTGGACTTGTGGCGGATTGAGGTTTGTCTTGCCGACTGCCTCGGGTTGTGCGGACTGCCATTGAAGGGGGATTGTTGTCCTGCAGTGGTCGGAGGCTTTGCGGGCTGATGCCTTGTCCGCATAGCTTTGGCGGACTGGAGAGGGTTCACCAATGTTGCCTTGCTCCTGGCGGTTTTCCTTGGTATCCGGCTAAGTCCTTGCGGACTCGGCGGACGGTGTTCTGCTATCGCGCGGGCTGGGGCGGTGTCTCTATCTCTAGGGCGGTGACCACACTCCTCACCTCGCCTATAAATAGGACCCCCCTGGCAGGTCTACAGTAACTTGAGTGAACAGTAAGTTGGGTTGGCCAAGGAGCTGCGGTCTCAGTTTGTCTGTCCGCACAGATTGATTCAGGGCTGACGGTTCGCTGTGTGCAGGTCGCGCGGGTAGCTTCAAGGAGCCAGGAGTGTGGCTTTGACTTTGGTCAAGTACTTGGAAGTTGTGCGGTCTCTGCGGATTCAGCAGGAGGTCGCTCTGCGGCTTGTCAACTCTGTTTCAACTTTGCCAGCTTCAATAACCTGTCCGCCGGCTTCAGGCGGGTAGGGGGTGTTCCTCAGTTCAGCTTCAGCAGGAGACGAATAACGGTGTGTCCGTGCGGCCTTGCGGCTTCGGCGGACTCCGTGGCTATTCGGCCGATTGCAGCTTAGTTTGGGCGATCTCAGCGGACTCGGCGACCTCGGTGACCTCGGCGGTCTCGGCGGACTTCGGTGCTGTCCGCCCGGCTTGGGTTTTGGTGCTTTCTGTTTACAGCTATTATACTAGCGAAATCATGTCTCACTATGTATGCCTCGTGTTGTAAAGAAGTGAATGTGTAAAAGATCTGCTTGTGCTTCCATTGTTTGTTGGGATTAACCTTTGTTCCTTGGTTTTCCGCTGGTTCAACGTGAGAACTGGGTAGTGCCGAAGATATTAATTTGGCGTTTGAGCTACCTTGCTAACCACGTTGAGAAAATTTAACATGGTATCAGAGGCAGGTTCAGTTACGTGAGCGGAAGTCAACCAGTGTTGTTACTCAGTGATTGAGTGGTGATCAACCTGTGTTGTTGCTCGGAGCTTCTGAAAGGTTTCCAATAGGTGTTGCAATGGAAGGGAGCTTTGCAAGGGGTCTTGGCATTGAACTCTTAACGCCGACTAACTTTAAGAAGTGGAAGTCGTGCATGAAGAGTTATCTTCTTGGCGAGGAGCTGTGGGAAGTCGTCGGTGGTGACGACAGACAGGAAGTCACGGCTGCGTTCGGTACTACTGAGCAGGTTAGGCTCTGGAGAAGAACAAATGCTAAGGCGGAGTTCATTCTGAAGAGGGCCGTGTCTCCGGAACTATTTGATCACATCGTTGGATGTGAGTCGGCTGCTGATATTTGGACAACCATTGATAAGTTGTTCAATAGGAAGAATGTGGCGCGGCTTCAGTTCCTGGAGAATGAGTTGGACTGGGCAACTCAGGGAGACTTTTCCATCTCGAAGTACTTCTTAAAGATGAAGAGCTTGTGTGCTGAGCTGTCGGCACTGGATCCTGATGAGCATATCTCTGAGGAGAAGATGAAAAGGCACATTATCCGCGGCTTGCGGAAGGAGTATGTAGCTTTTGTAACATCTGTTCAATGGTGGGCTACTCAGCCGTCTTTGCTGGAGCTGGAGAATCTGCTTGCATCGCAGGAGAGCTTGGCAAGGCAGATGGCTGGAGTGAACCTGAATCAGGAAGGCAGCGAAGCTCTCTTCTCAGGAAAGAAGAAAGGATGGGAAGGGAAGAAGAAGAAGAAGGTGCAGGCCGCTGGTGAGAAGGAGACTTTAACTTCATATCAGCCGGAGAGGAGCAATGCTCCTAAGGACTGGAAGAAGAACCTGAAGTGCTACCGGTATCATCAGTGAGGGCACTTCAAGCGGGACTGCAAGGTCAAACTGCAGCCTGGGCATGCTGCGGGAAAGCAGGAAACTTGCTCGAGAAGTGAAGAAGCAGAATGGGGCGGAGCTTTTATGACAGACACTTGTGTTCGGTCCTTATCTGCTGAGGACTTCAACAGCGAGTGGATCGTGGACTCCGGGTATGGTCATCACCTCACCGGAGACAAATCGAAGTTCACCTCCATGCAGGCTTACTCAGGTAATGAAGATATTATCACTGCTGATAATACTGTTTATGCAGTAGAGAAAGAGGAGGTCGTGTCTTTGGGTAGTGATCAGGGGCCACTCATGTTAAGGAGTGTGTATCACGTGCCGGGCATGAAGAAAAACCTCTTCTCGGTGACCAATGCGGTGGACGCTGGTTATCACGTTCTGTTTGGGCCAACAGACGTGAGGTTCCTTCACAACGTATCAGCGGTGAAGGCTGATGTTGCTCATGTAGGGAGGAGGGTGAAGAACTTGTTTGTTCTTGCCACCAATTCATATGTTGATAGGATGAGGGCCAATGATAGCGCTGCTATCTGGCATGAGAGGCTGGGGCATGTTGGCATGGACAAGCTGAAGGCGATGACGAGTAGAAGTCTGATGAAGGGGTTGCCGAAGTTGTCCTCCTTTGGTGATGGGCATGTTTGCGCGGGCTGTCAATACGATAAGGCACGTCGCCTTCCGTTTGATAAATCACAAACAAGGAGCAAGAAACCATTGGAGTGCATTCATGGCGACTTGATGGGACCGACGGTTACTGCCAGCCTTGGTGGAAGCAGATACATGCTTGTCTTGGTTGATGACTACTCAAGGTATACTTGGGTGTACTTCTTAAAGGAGAAGTCGGAAGCCTTCCGTTTGTTTGTGGAGTTTAAGGAGTTGGTAGAAGGCCGGCTTGGCTTGCGGATTAAGAAGCTTAGAACTGATAACAGGGGTGAATTTGTTTCCTCCGAGTTTTCTAACTTCTGCAGGAAGCTCGGGATCCAACGAGAGCTTACTTGTGCTCACACTCCACAACAAAATGGGGTAGCGGAGCGGAAGATCCGTCATCTGACGGAGACCTGCAAATGATGGCTTCATGCGAAAGATATCCCAAGGTCCTTTTGGGCGGAGGTGATGTCTTGTGCTGCTTATGTCATCAACCGGATGCCACTCAGCCCTATCAACATGAAGACTCCTATTGAGCTGTTGCTGAAGGAGAAGCCGAGTGTTGGACGCCTTCAGGTGTTCGGTTCAACTTGCTACGTGCATGTCCCAGATGCTTCACGGACTAAGCTGGATGCGAAGGCAAGGAAGCTTGTCTTTGTTGGCTACGATGAGCGGAAGAAGGGATGGAAATGCATGGACCCTGTGACGAAGAAGTTCGTGGTGTCAAGAGACGTTGTCTTTGACGAGCTGACGTCATATGGAGGTGGCTCTGTTGAGCTAACCGGAAGTAGCAAGGTTGATGAAGCACCGGTGGTGGCTGCTGAAGGCTTGGAAGAGGAGCTTGTTGTTTCACCAGCAGCTCCTGTTGCTTCTAATTCCGAGGCTGAGCCTTCTGGCTCAGGAAGCAGGGGGAGCACTGCACAATGCTTGCCCCAAGTAGGAGTTGAGCCCGAAGAAGCAACGAAAGTAGTGAGCAAGGAGCCGACCCTTCGGAGATCGAAGAGGATGGTTAAGCCACCGACTCGATACTGTGATGGGAATGCAGTGAGCTTTGTCTCCTGCTTCTTTGCAGGTCCTCTGGATGAGCGAGAGCCTGCAAACTTCAACGAGGCCACTGGAGTGAAGGAGTGGGAAGGTGCCATGAAAGAAGAGATTGATGCTCTGAAGAAGAATGAAACCTGGGACCTTGTGCCCAAGGTTGATGGCATTACTCCGGTTACTTGCAAGTGGGTGTATTAGTTGAAGAAGAAGGCTGATGAGAGCATTGATAGGTTCAAGGCTCGCCTGGTCGCTAGAGGATTCTCACAGCAGTATGGAGAAGACTATGAGGAGACATTCAGTCCAGTTGCGAAGATGACTTCAGTAAGAGTGGTGATCGCCTTGGCTGCTAACAAGGGATGGAGGTTGTGGCAACTCGATGTGAAGAATGCCTTTCTTTATGAAGAGATTGACAAGGACATCTTCATGGATCAGCCGCTTCATTTTGTCTTTGAAAAGCATCCGGACTATGTCTGTAAACTCAGGAAGGCTCTCTATGGGTTGAAGCAAGCTCCTAGAGCGTGGTATGGGAAGATTGCAGAGTACTTGCAATTCTGTGGATACCTTGCTTCCAACTCGGATTCAAGCTTGTTCGTCAAGAAGAAGGGGTGCTACAAGTCTTGGTCCTGCTGTATGTGGATGACATGATCATCACAGGGAATTCGGAGGGGGAAGTAGCAAGGCTCAGGGCAGAGCTTTCTATATGCTTCAAGATGAAAGACTTGGGAGAGTTGCATCACTTTCTCGGTCTTGAAGTGGAGAGGAAGGAGTGCAGGGTTCTCATTTGCCAGAAAGGATATGCTGATCGCATTGTGAAGCGGTTCGGCATGGGCGAAGGGAAGAAGTTCTCTACTCCACTGGAACCTGGGCTGAAGCTTCGACGAGATGAGGGAAGGGTTCTTCATGATCCCTTGGTGTTCAGGGCTCTTGTTGGGAGCTTGATTTACCTGATGATTACAAGGCCGGACATTGCTTATGATGTTGGCCGAGTAAGTCGGTATATGGCTGAACCAAGGCAATCTCATCTAGCGGCGAAGGGTATTCTGAAGTATGTCAAGGTGACTTCTGACATGGGACTCCTCTATGGAAGGGACTCGAAGTTTGCGTTGCTTGGGTACACGGATGCTGACTATGGTGGTGATTCAGATGATCGAAGGTCTACTTCAGGTTATGTGTTCACTTGTGGTTTAGCTAGCATCTCGTGGTGTAGCAAGAAGCAGGACTCTGTGTCAGTCTCAACTACAGATGCAGAGTATAAGGCTTCGGCCTTGGATGCTCGGGAAGCCATCTGGTTGAGGAGGCTTATAGAGGACGTTCATGAAGAAGTGCAAGGGCCTACTTTACTCCGGGGTGACAATGAGAGTGCTCTCAAACTGGTTAACAATTCAGTGTGTCACGCCAGGACCAAACATATTGAGATTGATCACCACTTCATCCGGGAGAAGGTGTTGGAGGGGTCTCTGCTGGTCGGGCATGTTCGGAGTGAAGATAATCTTGCTGACATCTTCACGAAGCCACTATCGAAGGGGCCCTTTGAGCGCTTGCGCAGCTTGCTGGGCTTGGTCTCCACTTCCCACTTCAAGGGGGAGTGTTGAAATTTGTGAAGTGGAAGTGGTTGACGGGATAGGCCGGGCGGCCTAGGCGGACAGCATTGACGGACTAGGCGGACTGGGCGGACTGTGATGTGCGGCCTGGTGGAAGGTCTAGTGAAAAGCCGGCTGTCTTCTGAGCGGGTTGTTTGCATGAAGTCCACGGACTATGCGGCCTGTTATCTACGGATAGAATGTTGGCGTTTGGTTTAGCCAAGGAGCGGCCTGAGCGGATAGAGGCTTGCGGACTGATGCATTTCTCAGTGGCCGTGGTGCAAGCTTGTGCTGATAAGCGGTTTGGCTCATGTCGCGGGAAGCTTGCGGACTAGTGTGTCCATGGTTTGGGCTGTTGCGGACTGGGCTTAGAGCTTGGCTGAGGCCTTGTCGAGCTCTTGTGGTACAGCATGTGCTTTGCTGTGGAGGTCGTTGGCGGACTGGTTTTGGAGTCCGGGAGATGGTTGCTGCGTTGGGCAGGAGTGCGAGGAGCTTGCGGACTGCTGGCGGTCTATGCTATGGTGTTTGGCGGATGGGAGTTTGAGTCCGCCATGCTCGCATTGGCCTTTGATGGTTTTGGACTTGGTCACACTCTGTACCAAGACCATGGTGTCCGCCGTATCCGCCAAGTCCGCTGTGACCGGGCGGACTGTTGCTATCTGCCTTTGGTCGTGGACTTGTGGCAGATTGAGGTTTGTCTTGCCGACTGCCTCGGGTTGTGCGGACTGCCATTGAAGGGGGATTGTTGTCCTGCAGTGGTCGGAGGCTTTGCGGGCTGATGCCTTGTCCGCATAGCTTTGGCGGACTGGAGAGGGTTCGCCAATGTTGCCTTGCTCCTGGCGGTTTTCCTTGGTATCCGGCTAAGTCCTTGCGAACTCGGCGGACGGTGTTTTGCTATCGCGCGGGCTGGGGCGGTGTCTCTATCTCTAGGGCAGTGACCACACTCCTCACCTCGCCTATAAATAGGACCCCCCTGGCAGGTCTACAATAATTTGAGTGAACAGTAAGTTGGGTTGGGCAAGGAGCTGCGGTCTCAGTTTGTCTGTCCGCGCGGATTGATTCAGGGCTGACGGTTTTCTGTGTGCAGGCCGCGCCGGTAGCTTCAAGGAGCCAGGAGTGTGGCTTTGACTTTGGTCAAGTACTTGGAAGTTGTGCGGTCTCTGCGGATTCAGCAGGAGGTCGCTCTGCGGCTTGTCAACTCTGTTTTAACTTTGCCAGCTTCAATAACCTGTCTGCCGGCTTCAGGCGGGTAGGGGGTGTTCCTCAGTTCAGCTTCAGCAGGAGACGAATAACGGTGTGTCCGCGCGTCCTCGCGGCTTCGGCGGACTCCGTGGCTATTTGGCGGATTGCAGCTTAGTTCGGGCGATCTCAGCGGACTCGGCGACCTCGGCGGTCTCGGCGGACTCCGGTGCTGTCCGCCCGGCTTGGGTTTTGGTGCTTTCTGTTTACAACTGTTATACTAGCGAAATCATGTCTCGCTATGTATTCCTCGTGTTGTAAAGAAGTGAATGTGTAAAAGATCTGCTTGTGCTTCCATTATTTGTTGGGATAACCTTTGTTCCTTGATTTTTCGCTGGTTCAACGTGAGAACTGGGTAGTGCCGAAGATATTAATTTGGCGTTTGTGCTACCTTGCTGACCACGTTGAGAAAATTTAACATGGACTTCCTCATATTGCCAACATGCGGGGTTGCAGCATTTGTAGGATTAAACCAACAATCAATGGCAAAGTGACCAATTCTGCCACAACACCAACAGTCAAATCTATTGTATCTTTGCCTTAAGTTCTTCTGCTTGATCTTTTGGGATTGTGGTCTAATAGGGGCAGCATTCTTGGAGGAAGATGACTCATGATGATGGCAATCACATGGCTTCTTCTCCTTTATAGGATTTTCTACAACAGGCTTTGTCTTTGGTGCCTTCTTGAAGTTCTGGACATGATTGAAAGGGCCATAGCTTTGAAGAATGACTTCTTCATAAGGTGCCTTAAAGACACTTCCGCCAAAGTTTCTGGGTCGAGTCCATCCTTGATAACAGAACTTTGGCTCTACATAGGTAGGCCTAGCAAAGTGCCCATAGGATGAGTCAAAATCAGAATCATTTGAAGGAAATATAACCTTCTTGAACGTGGTCTGATCTTGAGGGGCTTTCCCCTTCTATTTGGCTAAGGCCTTTTTGGCGGCCTTATTCTTTCGTTGAGCCTTATTTCTCCTAGAGGATTTACTAGGAGCTTCTTCATAGCCTAATCCAGCACCCTTGGGCTTGGCTAAGAATTCAGCAACGAATGGAAGAACTCTCTTGGGCTTCGAGAAACTTTCAACTAGTTTCTTTTCAGCAGCAAGTTGGGCTTCCAGTTCCTTGATGATTTTCTCTTTGAGGTCAAGGTGCTCAAGAGTCTTGTTATATTCTTCAATAGCATTATTGAAGTTTTCTTCAAGCGAGTCGGTGTTTGCGACTTTCTCTCTCAAGATGCTCTCTTCAACTTTGAGAGACTTTATCTCTTTAGCCTGAGTTTTCACGACTCGGCGACATTTGCCGTAAGCCATGATTAACTCCTTATATTGGGCCATGAGTTCTGACTCATCATCAGAAGAGCTATCCTCACAATCATGTTCAGAAACTTCAGAATCATAGAGAGGAGTGTGAGAGTTTACCTTCCCAGTGAACTGGGGCTCTTGTTCATCATTAGTTTGAGCCATGAGTCCAAAATAGGCTTCTTCTTCTTCACTCGACTCAGATGAGTCAGAGTCACTAAGAGTTTTGCCATTTTTGGCTATCAAGCTCTTCTATGTCCTCTTCTTGCTGTACGAGGACTTCTTTTCCTCTCTTCTACCACCCTCCTTCTTCTTGTGAGGGCAGTCAGCGATGACGTGTCCTGGCTTATTACAATAATAGCAAACAATGTCAGTCGAAATATGTTTCTTCTTCTAAGGGAAATCAGCATCAAGTCTTTTCACATAGTCCTAGAGCTTGAATATGAAGTGTATCCCAATAGAGAGGCTACATATGAGTCAACACTTTGGAACACACAATGAGGGATTACATTGTATGGTCCTATGTTTGGTGACCCATTGTAGACTAATATTGGTCTACACTTCCCATAGAATCCTGCAAACACATAACTCAAACCAAGCATCAAATACAACTTAATTCATCTTAGTTCAAGGGTGACTTCATCAAATCTAGGTTAGTGTGAATACAATACCCAAAAACTCCCTTGCCACCTTGGGGTCCCCCTGAACTCGGACCTGGATCCCTTCAACACTGAACTTTAAGCACTAGTGAAAGGATGAGGGGACGCAATGGAAGACGCTGATGAGGGGCTTTCTGAAGATGGCATTGTAGCTACTAGGGGCATCCACGATGACAGACCTGCAGTTCCGGGACTGATCCCCCCCATAAGAGTGATGTGGAGCACCACGATCGCTGGATGGGAGGTGGTTGCCACCAGAGCCACTTCGTTGAGTATGGTGAGCAGAGTTGTCCGGTTGAGGAGGGGAGGATAACAACGGACGTTGTAGCAGAGATGTTACAGCGGCTATGTGGGCGGCAGTGACATCCAGGGTGGGAGACTCTGCCTCGCCAAGGATTTGTTGACGTATCATGTCATACGACTCCGGAAGTCGCAGAAGATAACACACAATCAGAAGCTCCTGTAAGTATTTGTGTTGCTCAACGAGATTAGCAGAGAAGGTGGGATTTTGGAGAATTTCGGCTCCAAGAGCCTGAACTTGTTGGTTAGCAGCAACTGGAGACATGGAGGGACGGGCAAAGAGGTCCGCATACAGAGTATAGATGCGAGACGTCTGATCCCCCCTTGGAGTAGAGAGCGGCAAGATGTAGCCAAGCAGCCTTGACCATTTCGTCATGACAGATGATAGGTAGGCATTCATCAAAGAGGTTGTTAACCAGTCATGTGCGGACAAGAGCATTGCTGGCATCCCAATTGTCAAAGAGATGGGAATCATGTGGAGGAGGGTCATCTGTGAGATGATGACGTTTGTGTTGAGAGTGGAGAAGGAAGGTGAAGGAGACACTCCAATCCGGGTAGTTGGGACCGATGAGTTTGGAAGCAGTGCCAAGGTTACCAGAAGGAGTGGGAGGAGTAGGATGATGAGCGACAACGGGAGTAGTGGTGGTAGAGATATCAGAGTTGGCCATAGAAGAGAGCAGCGAGAAGTACAAGTCGCGGGTAGAAGGAGAGGTCGCGACAACAAAGAGCAGGTCGCGGATAGAAAGGGAGGGCGCGACGACAAAGAGCAAGTCGCGGCAAGAAATGGAGGGCGCGGCGACTAGGAACATGTCGTGGCTAGAAGAACAAGTCGCAACGACATAAGAACTAGTTGCAGCGATGTAGGAAGAGGAGAGGCTAGAGTAGTAGGGTGCGGAGACTAGGCATAAGGCGCGGCAAGAAGAATAGGTCGCGGTGATAAAGTAACAGGTCACGGAGAGAAGAAAGAGGAATCAAGAGGTCGTGCACACAAAGGGAAGCGACAAGGAGAGAAAGAAACTGCGCGAACAGGGCGAAAGCTGGAGGAAGAAATAAGTCGCGAAGACAGGTTGCGAGAAGAAGAAACAAGTCGTGCGAACAAAGAGAGATCACAGAATCAGGAGGAAAAGATACATGGCTCTGATACCATGTGCGAACAAAAAACAAATAGGCCGAAAATTTGGAGTAACAAATTTTATTATCCAAAAAGAGCGTGTATTACAAAGGTATAACCTCTCTTTTATAGAATTGAGGAGATGAGAGAGATTACAAATAAGCAATGTGGGACTAAAAAATTACAAGTATATGCGGCTTTACAAATAAACAAACCGAACAAGTCGCGCGGTTAGACAATCCAGTTAACCGCTCGACAACCACCAGTAAGAGAAAACATGCTACCATAGAGAACAAGCCGCCACAGGAGACCGCTAGACCACCGGTCTCCAAGTCGCCTGAGACAAACCGCCAGACCGCTGGGATACCAAACAACAACAGCCCAGTAGACAAGCCGCTGCGATAAACCGCCAAACCGTCTGGCCTCCAAACTGCAACAGACCGCCCAGCCTCCATATTACAACATTATTTATAGTTTTCTGAAGACGACCTGCAAATAGCCAACCTCCGCTGTCTTGAACAACTATGTGCAACCCAATTGGGTCTGCCAACAGCGCAACTCTGCTGTTCTAACAAGGTATTCACACCCCTGGCAAGGGCACCCAGATAATTCTACCTCTAGGCCATACTGGGCAGGTTCCAAGGATCTGGAGGTCGGCTCGCTACAACTCTCCACCCCGCTGAGGCGGACACGACCTGGCTCCCAGAACTCGCATTCCCTCCTTGGGCGAGCGCGAGCCAGGTCATCGCAGCCCGCCGACCATCGCTCTAAGGTGGGCTGGCGGCCAGGTCGTCTATGGGAGAGCGGGTTGATCAGTCTGGGACTGTTACTACAGAAGGAATTCCAGAGGCATTGATCTTGCCGAGCTTAGTTTGATGAATCTAGGATTCTAACTCACAAGGTCAGATCGAAGGAGGCCGAGCTCCGCTCGACGAACGACGAGCTCCATTCGACAAACCCCGGGCGGACACGGGCGGGGTAGGCCAGCCCGCGAAGCTTGTGTGCCTAGCATTGGCGGGAGCAGGCTGGCCATTCTGAGTTTGCCCGCATGTTGTTCTGGAGCGGGCAGGTCGTCTTGGTCCGCTCTCCCTATCTGGTGGACCCACTCGATGAACACTAGGTTGTACATCAAGAACCATTGGGAAGTCGTCGGAGGAGAAGCAAAGTATAAGGTTACTGCTGCTGCGGGTGCTGGTGCTGAAGCGTTGAAAGCTTGGAGGAAGACTAATGCCAAATATGAGTTTGCTCTCAAGCGGGCTATTTCACCGGAGCTCTTTGACCACATCATTAGATATGGGTATGCTGTAGAAATTTGTACTTCCATTGATGGGTTGTTCAATAGGAAGAATGTTGCTCGACTATAGTTTCTCGAGAATGAGTTGGCAAGAGCCACTAAGGTGATCGACCCATCTCAACGTTCTTCTTGAAAATGAAGAACCTATGCACAGAGATTTTAGTGCTGGATACTGATGAGCCTATTTCTGAGGCAAAGCTGAAGAGACACATAATTCACGACTTGCGGAAGGAATATGTGACCTTCGTCACTTCAGTTCAAGGTTGGGCCACTCAGCTATCTTTGTTGGAGCTGGAGAACTTGCTGGCTTCGCTGGAGAGCCTGGTAAGGCAGATGGCTGGAATCACTGTCTCTGAGGAAGGCAGTGAGGCACTCTTTTCAGGGAAGCATAAGAGGTGGGAGAAGAAGAAGAATAAGTTTGATGTTGGTGAGGGGCCTTCTACTTCATATCAGCAAGAGGAGAGCGTTGCTCCTAAGCGAGATTGGAAGAAGAAGAATGATTGGGTTAAGTTCTACAGATGCAACCAGCAAGGCACTTTAGGAGAGACTACAAGGTCAAGTTGCAGCTTGGACATGCTGCAGACAAGGAGGAGGCTGAGTCCAATGCTGAGGAAGCTGGATGGGGAAGTGCTTTCATGACGGGCATATATGTCTGTGCTTTGTCTATCGTCGACTACCAGGATGTCTGGATCGTGGACTCAGGGTGTGGTCACCACCTCACCGGGGATGAGTCAAATTTCTCCTCTCTGCAGACATTCTCAGGTAACGAAGCTATCATAACCGCATATGATACTATTCATGCAATAGAGAAGGAGGGTGTAGTTTCTTTAGGTAGTGATAATGGTCCACTCACGTTGAGGAGTGTCTATCACATTCTGGGCATGAATAAGAATCTCTTCTCTGTGACCAATGCGGTGAATACGGGCTATCACGTTCTGTTTGGTCTAACAGAAATGAAGTTTCTCCACAACATGTCAGCGGTTAAGGCTGACGATTCTCATGTGGGGAGAAGGTTGAGGGACTTGTTTGTGTTATCAACAAGCTCCTATGTTGATTGGATGAGAGACAATGATAGTACAGCTATCTGGCATGAGGGGCTGAGACATGTTGGGATGGAAAAACTGAAATCCATGGCAGTGAAAAGCCATGCGAAAGGCTTACCTAAGTTGTCATCCTTTGACGACAGTCATGTCTATGCGGGATGTATGTATGGAAAGGCTCATCGCCTTCCATTTCACAAGTCATTGACTAAGTGTAAAGCACCATTGGAATGTATCCATGTTGATCTAATGGGGCCGACCGTCACAGCCAGCCTTGGAGGTAGCATGTATATATTGGTCCTGATTGATGACTACTCAAGGTACACTTGGGTGTATTTTATGAAATAGAAGTCAAATGCTTTCTGATTGTTTGTGGAGTTCAAGGAGCTAGTGGAGGGTCGGCTTGGCTTGCAGATCAAGAAGTTGAGACAAATAATAGAGGTGAGTTTGTTTCAACTTAGTTCTCAAACTTCTGTAGGAAGCACAACATTCAAAGGGAGCTCACTTGTGCTCATACTCCACAACAAAATGGAGTAGCGGAGCGTAAGATCCATCAACTGACGGACACCTGCATGTTCTGGATTCATGCAAAAGACATTCCAATATCCTTCTAGTAGGAAGGAATGGCCTTTGCATCTTATGTCATAAATCGGATGCCTCTGAGTCCGATCAACATGAAGTATCCCTTTGAGATGATGTTCAAAGAGAAGCCCAGCATTGGAAACCTTCTGGTGTTTGGATCTACCTGCTACGTACACATCCCAGATGCTCTAAGGACAAAGCTGGATGCAAATGCAAGGAAGCTTGTCTTTATGGGCTATGACGAGCGGAAGAAGGGGTGGAATTGTATGGATCCAGTGACAAAGAAGTTCGTGATTTCGAAAGACGTGGTCTTCGACGAGCTGACGTCATATGAAAGTGGATCCTCTATAGAGCTGTAGGAGAGCAGGTCAGATGGTGAGTAGGGAGAGACTACTGAGGATCTTCTAATGGAGTTGCCTGTGTCACTAGGAGCTCCATGTGTTTCTAGCTATGGGGCGGAGGCTTCTGGTTCAGGAAGTATGGGGAGCGTTGCTCCAAATTTGCCTGGGAACGAAGTTGTTTCCGAAGAAGCAGTTGAGGTGGTTAGCAATGGTCAGACCCTTCGAAGATTGAAGAGGACCATTAAAAATGTTTAAGTTCTCTACCTAAATCACTTAGAGGGGGTGAATAGGTGAGTTTTGTGTCTTTTTGCAGAATAAAAATTTGTATGAGTGATGCACCGAAAGTAAACAAGCATACACAGATGACACCAAGAATTATAGTGGTTCTCCAACCTTGGGTACACCCACTTTCCACCTAACAGATCTAGCAACGCACTAGACTCTGCTACTCCACTATTCTCTCGGATTGATAACAATCCTACAACTCGGAACAAAGTTCCTACAACTCGGAGCAAAAACCACTCCTACAACAACTCGGAGAATATCTCCTAGAACTCGGAGTAAAACTCCTACAAGACTCGAAGAGTAACTCCTACAACAATAAAATGAATTTACAATCAGAAGTACAATTTATTATCTTCACAGATCTGGTTGAACTCGACTTCTTCCTTCTTGAAAAACTGAACAACCCTTATCAGAAAAGTTTTGGAAGAAATCTGAGAATCCTTGGATCTGAGAAATTTAGAATCAGTACGATCAAGAAATAGATCTGTCGATATTGAAGATCTTGATATGTTGGAACTTCTTGTTCTGAATCTTTTGGATCGAGAGAGAAGATCGGCGATGAATACAGAGCGGCGGTAGCCACACATCTCGATTTTAAAACTTAAGAATGATTCAGAAACTTGGAAATTCTTCTTGTTAGGGTTTGTCTATTATGATAAGACCTTTTATAGGACTTGCATAACAGTCATAATCACATTAAATTATAGCCACGTAGATCAATTAAGCCTTAATGAGATTTGAAATCAAAACAGTCAAAACTTAGGAAATTTTAGAAAACTGAACTTCATTTCTCGAGAGAGTTAAGTATTCTCGAGAAGAAATTTCTATTTCTCGAGAAGAGGTATGAAGTTCTCGAGAAAAATACTTAAAAAAATGTAGAGGTGGAATTCTGGTATCTCGAGAAATAATAGACCTGTTATTCGAGAAAAGTTCTTCTGTTTCTCGAGAAGATATATTTGTTACTCGAGAAAATATATTTGTTACTCAAGAAATAACTTCTGGTTCTCGAGAAATGATTCTGGCCATCTCGAGAAACACTTCTGTCCTCTCGAAAAATAATTTTGGCCTTCCCGAGAAACACTTCTGGCCTCTCGAGAAATATTTCTGGCCTTCCCGAGAAACACTTCAGGTCTCTCGAGAAATAATTCTGGCCTTCTCGAGAAAAAGACTTAGAAAAAAAAAAATTGACTTAAATTTTGAGTTTACTTGAGAAGGAGTCAGGATCTACTCGAGTACCATAGGGCTTTCTCAAGAACTGCACTAGGCTTTCTCGAGAACAACTTCTTCTACTCGAATACATGACTGAGCTTACTCGAGTACTAAGTTCAATTCTACTCGAGTACTGTAAGTCCTTCTCGAGAATATTACTTAGAAAAATTTCTTAACAGAATTTTTAATTCTTCTTCTTGGAGAACAACAACCCAGAGTTTCTTTCATATCTTTAGCACTTGAAAAAAAAAGTGTGTCGCAATAGAGAGGCTACACATGAGTCAACACCATGGATCACACAATGAGGGATTATATTGTATGGTCCTGTGTTTGGTGACTCATTGTAGACTGACATTGGTCCACACTTGGCAATTATAACCTGCAAGCACTCAATTAGAAAAGGCATCAAATACAAACCTAATTCATCTTAGATCAAGGGTGACTTCATACAAATCTGGGTTAATGTGGATACAATACCCAACAACCATCAAACCACTAGCTCGATATAGCGAAGGAAATGCGGTGAGCTTGATCTCTTATTTCTTCGCAGGCCCTCTGGATGTGTAGGAGCCTTCTAGATTTGAAGACGCTACTAGGGTCAAGGAGTGGGAAGATGTCATGGATAAGGAGATGACTGCCCTTAAGAAGAATGAGACTTGGGACCTTGTGCCTAAGGTCGATGAAATTACTCCTGTGATATGCAAGTGGGTCTACAAGCTAAAGAAGAAGGCGGATGGGTGCATCAAGCGGTACAAGGCTCGCCTCGTAACTCGAGGTTTTTCTCAATAGTATGGAGAAGACTATGAAGAGACGTTCAGTCCTGTGATAAAGATGACTTCAGTTCGGGCGGTGATGGCTTTGGCAGCTTGCAAGGGCTGGAATATGTGGCAAATAGACGTAAAGAATGTCTTTCTTTATGGGGAGATCGATAAAGACATCTTCATGGTTCAGCCTCCTGGATATGTGTCTGAAGATCATCCAGGATACGTCTACAAACTTCGTAAGGCCCTTTATGTTTTAAAGCAGGCTGTTGGATCCCTAGTTGATTTGGGCTAGGTTCACTAACTTAGGATGTGACCCAACATGTATAGCCAGGGTCAAATTTGTATCCTAGAGTCTAGGCCAAATCCTTAGAGTCAACATCAGATGGACCAGCTATCAACAAGACCATCAGAGACTGAAGACTTAGAAGATTTCAAGACTAACTAAAATAAGTTCGACGTTCGTCGAACTCAGGTCGACGAAAGGCATTCTCAGCTCGACGATCTTGAGATATTTCTCTGAGCTGAGCTCGATGATCTTCATTCTCTAGTCGACGAAAACTGGGATACTTCAACAAACTGAATACAGGGTAACTCCAGATTATTCTAAGTCCAACCTCAAGCTTTGGTCGACGAACAAGATTCTGAGCTCGATGAATTTGGACCTCGAGTTCACAACAACCTTCTGTTAGAAGATCTTAGGTCGACGAAGTCAACTTCTCAGGCCAACGAATCCTCAGGTCGACGAACTATGTTCTTTGGTCGACGAACTCTGGAACCAGAAGATTTTTGTCGACACTTAGGGCATGTGTCAACACCAACTTATGTCGACACCAGAAAACTTATGTCGACACCAGAAGATTTGTGTTTACACCAAGATTAATCAGTCGACACCCACCTGTGTCGACACCAGAAGCTTTCATGTCGACACACAGAATATCAGTCAACACAAACTATTTGATTAAGTCCAGAAATGTTGCTGATCTCTAGTCGACGAATGCAATTGTCAGCTCGATGAACTTCAGACATAAAAGGCAAAGTTCTGAAGCATGCAAGTTCTGTTATCAGCTTGACGAACTTGGAACTCAGCTCTACGAACAAAAGCTGTCTGGTCGATGAATACAAAATCTCAGTTCGACGAACTAGTAACTCAACTCGACAAATTCTGTTATTCGTTCGATGATTCCAAACTTAGCAATTTCCGGCATTCAATCCTCACTCAAATGCAATAATTCCTGACAGATTAATGGCTCAAACATTCTCTGATTGTAGCCGTTAGAGGAAGCATTAATTGCAGTCTTTTTCAGGAATATTACTTGCTGATTTTCCACGGGATAGTTGAGGAAATGAGTAAATGCCGATTATTCTCAAGGCGTCAGCATTTATTACAGAGGATTCAAATTCTTGAATGGACATTGAAGAAAAGAAGATCGATAATCTCAAGAGAGAATCAGAGTACAAGAAAATACTTAGTCAGAAAAACACAGACATATCATGGTTCAGCCTCCTGGATATGTGTCTGAAGATCATCCAGGATACGTCTACAAACTTCGTAAGGCCATTTATAAGTCTTCTCTCTGATTTTAAAGCAGGCTGTTGGATCCCTAGTTGATTTGGGCTAGGTTCACTAACTTAGGATGTACTGCACCTTTCAGTTTACAACAAAAGCTGTAACATCACTTTTTGTTTTGAGACCTAACAAATTTTTAATATACTCTATTCACCCCCCCCCCCCCTCTAGAGTATTGTAGATCTCATCCTCACTTTCAATTGGTATCAGAGGAAGGTTCCTTTGGTTGCACAAGTTAATCCTTGAACCAATGATCCTGTGTTAGATCTATATATCACTTTGTTCATATTTTAAAGTGTAACCACAGCCATGACACAGAATAAAGATTATGCAAGCACCAGACCTCCAGTTTGCAACTTGCAAAAGTTTGGAATCTGGAAGGAAAGAATCAAATTATATATGAATTCTATTGATGAAGATATCTTTGCTTCTATCTTAACAGGAGTACCTCAACCACCTGCAGCTCCTCCAATCACTTCCACAAATATGACTGCAGTACCTCCTCCAGACTATAATGATGCTTACAGAAAAGCCAAGATGGCTGATGCAAAAGCCATGAACATATTGGCACAGACAATGTCTGATGATATTTTCTAGAAGGTTGCTGAGTGCACATCAGCAAAGGCCATTTGGGATTCCGTGAACCAAATGGTTGATGGATCAGCTGATGAAAGGAAGGACAGGAGATCAAATTTTATATCTCAATATGAGAATTTCAAGAAGCAGGAAGCTGAAATAGTCTCAGAGATGTATAATAGACTAAGCTCAACCTATTAATGAGCTAAAAACTCTGGACAAGGTCATCACTCTCACTGAAGTGAATGACAAAATTCTGATGTGCTTCCCAAGCTCATGAGGACACAAGAATCTGGCCTATCAAGGAGGCTAGATGCCTGAATGAGATATCAACTGAATCTCTATTGGGCAAACTGAAATCTTATGAGCAGTTAATTAAGACAAGGGAGGCTGCTGAACAAAGAACACCTCCTGCAGCTAGAAGAGATCAGAATATAGCATTCAAATCCTCAGAAGAATCAGAATCCACTGCATCAAATGAAGAACTTATAAGTCTCTTGGCTAAGAGATTTTTCAAGATGGCTAGAAAAGACTTCCGGAGGAAGTCAGCAAGAAAGGATGACAGGGCAAAGTATGATAAGACACCAACAAAGGAAGTGGTATGTTATGGATACAGAAAGCCTGGGCATTTCCTCTCTGAGTGCCCAGAAAATCAGAAGAAAGAGAAGAGAAGAGAAAGGGAAAATGATTCCAGAAAGTAGTTCACCAGCAAACCCTCTTCCAGCAAACACAAGAGGAAGAAAAAAGGGGTTTGTAGCTGAGACTTGGAGTGAGACTTGAAGAGGAGTCAACATCTTCAAGCTCCAGTGAAGATGAAGAAGAAGAAAGAGCAAAAGAGGTTTGCCTCATGGCAATTGATGCCTCAAGAAGCAACTCAGAAGAAGGAGACTCAGACAATGAGGAAGCCTCTGAATCAGAAGCTGATCAGGTATTATCATTGTTTGATTATAATTCATAATCTTTTAAATCAGACTTTAAAATCATGTGTTTAGACTTAATCAACTCTGAGAAGGAAATCAAACTTCTCAGAGATAAGCAAGTTAACTATAATAGCTTAGTATTAGAAAATACTAAATTGAAAAATGAAATAGATATGTTTAGTGAACAAATCACCCTTCTGAAAGATGACTTAAATAAGGCAAAACAGCTAGAAGAATCACTAAATGGAAGGAGTAAACAACTAGCAGAAATCACTAACACATCTAATGCTAGGTTTAATGGAAGTAGGTTAGGATTAGGTGCATCATCTAGTGAACCACATGTTCTTCAAAAAAACCATCTACCACAACCCATAAATTTTATTTCTGAGAAAGGAAAGAAGAATACTGATCAAGTAAATAAGGTAAATAAAATTCTTGAACAAAGTAAAACTAAGGACAAAATGGAAAACCAGAAAACACCAAATAAAAACAAAGTTCAGCAATTTTCGTCGACCTCAGATCGACGAAAAGGGGTCAGTTCGTCGAACCAAGATCGACGAACTCTGAACGCCAACTATAATTATAATTATGCGTCTAACTACGATCGACGAACTTTGTATGGTTCGTCGAGCAGAGATCGACGAACGTGGGGCGCAGAGAATGAACATGTTTATTCTCTGGGCCGAGATCGACGATCTCAAACCAATTCGTCGAACTCTGGTGGACGAACTTACATAAATTTGTCGAACCCAGGAAGACGTAACCAAAACTTTAACTTTAACAGAAACCTAAATACTTCCAGGAAATTATTTAATCCCCTAGCTGACTGGACCATTCCACCTAGAAGATACCACCCCCTAGGATATAAGTGGCAGGCAGAATTTTCTGTTATTTCTAGTTTCTCCTATCAGCCATACAAATGGCCCAAGGTAACCTGGGTCAAAAATCACTAACTGTTTATATTGCATGTGAAAAAGTGTCCCGGGGTAAATGAAACTTGGTACCTGGACAGTGGCTGCTCCAAGCATAAGACTGGCAGCAAGGACATCCTATTCAACTACAAGTCCAAATTGGGGCCAAAGGTTATCTTTGGTGACTCAAAATGTGGTCAGTAAGAAGGAGTTGGAGAAGTAAAAATAGGAGCTATCACTTTCAGAAAAGTGACATATGTAAGTGGACTAAAGCATAACCTCATCTCCATAAAGTCAATTATGTGATGATGGTTATCAGGTATACTTTAACCCTTATACTTGCTCTATTATTGATAAAAATAACCAAAATGTTTTAACTGGAAGTAGACAAGGCAACATTTATTTAGTAAATTTTTCTTCTCCCACTACTGATATCTGCTTACTGAATTTAACTAGTAATCAGAATGATTTATGACACAAAAGATTAGGACATGTAAATCTGAAAAATATTGCTAGGTTATCTAAGCACAACCTTGTTAGAGGTCTACCTTCTGCTCCCTACAAGAAGTAAGGTCTATGCAGTACTTATTAATTAGGCAAGCAAACTAAAACTAGCTTCAAGTCAATTAATAAGAGTGATTCACCTAGGATCTTTTACTTGCTACACTTGGATCTATTTGGACCCATTGCAGTACAAAGCCTAGGAGGGAAATCCTACACCTTGGTTATTGTGGATGACTTCTCTAGGTTCAGTTGGGTTTTCTTTCTGAGAACAAATTCAGATACATTCAAGGTTCTTACAGATTTTCTTAGGACCATACAGATTGAGTTCTCTACTCATGTTACATTGATTAGAAGTGATCATGACACAGAGTTTAAGTCTCTTCTTATGCATGAGTTCTGTGAGAAGGAAGGTATCAGGCATTGCTTCTCAGCTCCGAGAACTCCCCAACAAAATGGGCTAGCTGAAAGGAAAAATAGAACACTCATTGAAGCTGCAGGTACATTACTTGTTGATGTATACATGCCACTAACCTTTTGGGCAGAGGCTGTAAGCACAGCAAACTATGTCCTGAATAGGAGTTTAATTCACAAACTAAAGAATAAGACTCCCTATGAATTGCTCAAAGGGAAGAAACCTAAAATTAACTATTTTAAAGTATTTGGTTGTACATGCTATATACACAATAACAACAAGAAATACATTAGAAAGTTTGAAGCTAAGGCTGAAGTGAGAGTTTTTCTAGGATACTCCCAAGTAAGCAAGGCTTATAGGATATTCAATAAATCAACCTTAAAAGTTGAAGAGTATATTCATGTGTCATTTGATGAGATTAACATGTACTGCAAGGAGAAAGAAGTTTCTACCTATTAGCAACTTGCAGGTACCCCACTTGTGTGAGACATTAGATGGACTAAACCTCACCCAAGAGGTTCCCACTCATCCCTCTCCACAGGTCATTGAAGATAGTGAAGAAGATGAAGCTGAAGAACATGAGCCTCAACCAAGAGCAAATATAACTCCACAAGAGGAATTTATTCAAAATGTTGTTGCACAACCAACTCCATCCACTGATTTTATCACACTTAGGGATCACCCCAGATCTCAAGTAATTGGAGACATTTCAGCAGGTGTACAGACAAGGCATCAACTCAACCAAAACTTGATGCAAGCCTGTTTTCTCTCTCAGGTTGAACCTCTAACCATTCATGATGCTGAGCAAGATCCCCACTGGATCCTTGCAATGCAAGAGGAATTAAACCAATTTGAGAGATGTAGAGTTTGGGATTTGGATTTGGAACCAAATGGGTTTTCAGGAATAAGCTTGATGCTCAAGGAGTCATTGTGAGGAACAAGGCTAGGCTTGTTGCTCAGGGATATAGGCAAGAGGAAGGAATTGACTATGATCAGACCTTTGCACCAGTTGCAAGGTTAGAAGCTATAAGGATTTTCCTTGCCTATGCAGCATTCAAAAGGTTCAAAGTCTTTCAAATGGATGTGAAAAGTGCCTTCTTAAATGGAGTGCTACAAGAAGAGGTCTATGTAGAACAACCTCCAGGTGATCTAAATGGCGATTTCAGCAGGAGCTCTAGCTGCCATGAAGTTTGACACTGGCTTTGATGTCGACTTCGAATCATTCCAGCACTCAGATCCAATCTTCCTATATATTCTGGATCTTCTGGAAGAACAGAATCTGAAGAACCTGATGACCACCAGGATAAAGTTGGCAGGAATAGAAATCAGAGAATGGGTCTATACTTCAACCACTTCTAAAGACAATACTATGACAGGATCAATTGCTGGTAACACTGTCTCCTTAACCCCCGCGGTTTTAACTGAAATATTTGGTTTGACAAATGGCAAAGAGGATTTAGAAATTGATTCAGAAGAGTTTAATGTGATGCTAAATCTGATGGGTTATGCTGGTGACAACCCACATAAATTGTTGAAGAGACATTTGTCTGTAGCATACAAGTTCCTGGCAGACATTGTTGGGAAGGTCTTGTTTGGCAAGCATACTGCCCATGACTACATCACAAGACATCAGTTCTTGGTCATGTGTGCAGTAATAAACAAGAAGCAAATAGACTGAGCACAACTTCTATTTGACTTGATTAAGAAGAAGAATACCAAAAAGGAAGTATGTTTTGGAAGGATCCTAGGGATCTTCCTCAAGGAAAAGGCTGCTGAATCACTGGTCTCCCAGACCATATTCATTAATGTCAGTAAACGGCTCACCTGTGCCTTATTTGGCAGGTGGGAGAGGACAATCACCAAGCCCACTAAGGCTTCTACCTCTTCCACCCCAGCTTCTGAAGGCACCATGGCTGTTAAAGCCACTCCCACACCTGCTGAAGAGATTCATCCCACTCCACCATCTCTTCCAGCACCCCTTCTAGTAAAACAACTCACTTCCTCTCCCATTATTTCTTCAACACCACAATCACAACATCATACTCATGTTCCTACTCCACATTCATCTCCACCACTTGACATCACTGACATTCTATCTACCCCTCTTCAAGAAAATCCACAACCAACACCTCCTAAATCACCTCAAGACAGCTCCATTCCTACACCACCACAGTCTCCACTTCCCCCACATTTATCTTCCATACCATCTTACATCCTACCCACAGACACCATGATGCAAGATGCCACCCCTCCATCCTAATAACCATCACACCTTCACATACCTGATGTTCCACCCTCCATTCCATCACTGGTTGCCACCTCTTCCACACCAATTGCAACATCATCTCCAACTCTCTCTCTGGACCCCTATACCATATCCTCTATCATCACCATCATCACTCCCCTTCTTAAATCCCTCATAGCAGAGGCCATTACACCTATTGCTACCACCATTACCTCCTTATCTGCTCAAATCTCTTCTCTTACTGCTGCCTCCTCCTCAATCAGGGGCCTGGACTCAGTCCCCATTGAAACCAGGCAGGGTGAGATGCCTGATGATGAAGCAGCAGCCACAGCTTCAGATACTTCAGCTCCAGCACCAGCAGATACTCCAGTCCCCCCAGCAGCATATACAGATTGTATAGATACAGATTTAATTGATTGAATTGATTTTATTGATACTGATATGGACATTGATGAAACTGTTGGTGATTTTATCCTCAATCTCACAGTTAATTTAAAAGAATTACTGGAAACTTTTGACACTGTACATATGCAGTATCTTCCAGGAGAATTTACTAAGCCACAGTTGAGTTTTGTACCTTGTACTCCTCCTATCAGTCAAGCAGTTGCTAAGCAACTATGCGACAGTTTTGAAATTCCAGTTTCTACACCAACCTCTACAGTCATTCCATCCTCTCCAGAAGCTATCTCAGCACCAATCTTTGTGATGGATGACTCCCCTATGCCAGATCTAGATGAGTTGATCTTGGCTGATATTGAAGAAGAAAATAAGGCAGCAGCTGAAAGCACTGTCCCAATTACTTCTGATTCCTGTATAGTCTCTTCTTCAACTACTGCTGAAGCTCCAGCTTTTGAAACTTCTGCTCCTACTCCAGAAAAGACTGCCACTTATGATAAAGCCTTGAAAGCATTGGATGCTCTATATGATAATCCTCAGGGTTCTGGCAGTGAAGATGATGAAGATGATGATGAAGAAGATTCAGATGAAGAAACTGCTAAGAAGAAAAAGAAAATGCTGTCAAAGAAAAGGAAAGCCCCTCCTCCTCCTGCTGCTAAGCCAAGCTCAAAGAATGACACCCCATTCTATATTCTTCAAAACATTACTCCTTATAAAGGAATGCCAGCATGGATGTGGCTGTCTAAAAATCAGCAAAAGGAGAGGAAAAGAAGTAGGAAATATTCTCCACCACCAGTTCAGAGATACAGAAGAGATCCACCTCCTCCACCTCCTCCAGCAGCTGGTGCCACTGGCTGCCTCTATGCAAACTTATCAGAGACATCAAGGGAGATCCTCTGGAAGCAGTCAGCAAGGGCATCATTCTTCAGGAAATCAACAACAGTAACATCAACAACATCAACAGCATCAGCAGCAACAGACAACTCTCTCTGTAGAACAAAAAACTAAGAATCCTGAAAGACCAGATTCACCTCCTATTCCTTTTGAGGATCCTGAAACAGCTAACACTGCTAAAATGGGCAGATTCCAGGAACTTGTTGGTCTATCCTTGATTAATAAAGCAAAAGCTGAAGTCAAAGACATATCAGAATATACAACTATGTCAAAATACAGGAAGGAAGAACTAAAAAGATTTGATAAAGCCAACAAACTGTTTAATGTTGATGATTACATGAAGCTCCATCCTGAAGCAGTTGTCCCCAAAACTACATCGTTGAAGATTATTGGGGTAGCTGACATGACAATGACACAGGCACATGCTTTAAATCCAAATAGAGAAATTATCTTTACAAAGTCAGGAGAAAAGACAAAGGAAGACAAGTCCATGGAGAAGAAGCAGAAGAAGTAATCTTTACTTTGCTTTGATTTCTTTCTGCATTTGCTTTCAAACCATGTTATCTGATTAAACAAAGCTTATGTACATATATATCTGCTGCATGTGTTGGTAATTTTCTGCCAGATATATCTTTTTCTTGGTTTGTTTATCTTTATGTTTATGTTTTTAGTCTATTAGTGACCTCACCCGAATAGGGGGAGATTGTTGGATCCCTAGTTGATTTGGGCTAGGTTCACTAACTTAGGATGTGACCCAACATGTATAGCCAGGGTCAAATTTGTGCCCTAGAGTCTAGGCCAAATCCTTAGAGTCAACATCAGATGGACCAGCTATCAACAAGACCATCAGAGACTCAAGACTTAGAAGATTTCAAGACTAAGTAAAATGAGTTCGACGTTTGTCGAACTCAGGTCGATGAAAGGCGTTCTCAGCTCGACGATCTTGAGATATTTCTCTGAGCTGAGCTCGGCGATCTTCATTCTCTAGTCGACGAAAACTGGGATACTTCAACAAACTGAAGACAGGGTAACTCCAGATTATTCTAAGTCCAACCTCAAGCTTTGGTCGATGAATAAGATTCTGAGCTCGACGAATTTGGACCTCGAGTTCACAACAACCTTATGTTAGAAGATCTTAGGTCGACGAAGTCAACTTCTCAGGCCGACGAATCCTCAGGTCGACGAACTATGTTCTTTGGTCGACGAACTCTGGAACCAGAAGATTTTTGTCGACACTTAGGGCATGTTTCGACACCAACTTATGTCGACACCAGAAGATTTGTGTCGACACCAAGATTAATCAGTCGACACCCACCTGTGTCGACACCAGAAGTTTTCATGTCGACACACAGAATATCAGTCAACACAAACTATTTGATTAAGTCCAGAAATGTTGCTGATCTCTAGTCGACGAATGCAATTGTCAGCTCGATGAACTTCAGACAGAAAAGGCAAAGTTCTGAAGCATGCAAGTTCTGTTATCAGCTTGACGAACTTGGAACTCAGCTCGACGAACAGAAGTTGTCTGGTCGACGAATACAAAATCTCAGTTCGACGAACTAGTAACTCAGCTCGACAAATTCTGTTATTCGTTCGACGATTCCAGACTTAGCAATTTCCGGCATTCAATCCTCACTCAAATGCAATAATTCCTGACAGATTAATGACTCAAACATTCTCTGATTGTAGCCATTATAGGAAGCATTAATTGCAGTCTTTTTCAGGAATATTACTTGCTGATTTTCCACGGGATAGTTGAGGAAATGAGTAAATGCCGATTATTCTCAAGGCGTCAGCATTTATTACAGAGGATTCAAATTCTTGAATGGACATTGAAGAAAAGAAGATCGATAATCTCAAGAGAGAATCAGAGTACAAGAAAATACTTAGTCAAAAAAACACATACAGATAGGCTGACTGCAAGAATTCATACAACACCAGAAAAGCTTCACACAAAACTCATACTGAATCTTACAGTGACAGGCAGTGATATTCATTTAGAAGAAGAAGAACAATCATAATATATCAAGAGTCTTCTTCTTCAACATTCTCTCCAGGATTTCCCCAAGGACAACAAATATCAAATCAGTCAAGAAGATCCTGTATCACTGCTTGTCAAGAAATCTGATTGAAGACATATCACCATACAGCAAAGCTCCAGATCTTCCCTGAACCATTCTTCATATCATGGGGAGCTGTTTGCTAACATCATTTCACGTAAGTCTTCTCTCTGATTGTTGATAGAGAAGACAAAATCACTCTCTCACCCCCTCCTATACAAAGGGTTGTCATCTCCCTTCAAAAGTGATTCTTGGTTGCAAGTCTCCTTACCAAAAGACTTGAGTTGGTTTTTGGGGACCTGATCAAAACTCATTGGTGTCAGGCGCCTGATCAAAAACCTGAGTGGATTCCTACCAAGGGTGGTAGAAGAGTGGATGTACCCAGTTGAGGGGGAACCACTATAAATTTCTTATGTCGTCTGGCTGCTCATCTTTTTCTTTTTGTTCTTGTTGTGTGGCTATGATTAGGTAGATTATTATCTGATTTACAATTTTCTATTACTGCACCTTTCAGTTTACAGCAAAAGCTGAAATAACACTTTTTGTTTTGAGACCTAACAAATTTTTAATATACTCTATTCACCCCCCCCTGTAGAGTATTGTATATCTAAACCTCACTTTCACAGGCTCCAAGGCCATGGTATTGGAAGATTGCAGTGTATCTCCAGTTCTGCGGATATTCTGCCTCGGATTCAGACTCAAGCCTATTCATCAAGGAGAGCATCATGTCTTAGTTCTGCTGTACATGGACGACATGATCGTCACAGGAAACTCCAAGGAGGAGGTGGCTCGGATCAGGGCAGAGCTAGCTATTCGGTTCGAGATGGACTTGGGTAAGCTCCACCACTTCCTTGGACTCGAGGTGGAGAGGAAAGAGAGAGACATACTTCTTTCCCAAAAGGGTTATGTGCATCAGATCGTTCAGCGATTTGGCATGCAGGAAGGGAAGAGTTGCTCTACTCCTCTAGAGGTTGGCATCAAGTTTCGACGAGATGAGCAAAGTGTGATCTTGGTAGTTCTGAGAATATTAATTTGGCGTCAGGCTATCTCGTTGACCACTTAGAGAAAATTCAACATGGTATTAGAGCCAGGTTCAGTTGCTTGAGCGGTGATCAACTTGTGTTGTGCTCTGCGCTTCTGGAAGCTTAACCAAAGGTTGTTGCAATGGAAGGGAGTTATGCAAGAGGTCTGGATATTGAACTCTTGACGACGACTAACTTCAAGAAGTGAAAGTCGTGCATGAAGAGTTTTCTTCTGGGCGAGGAGTTATGGGAGGTCGTCGGTGGTGACGATAGGCAGGAAGTTACAGCTGCTTTTGGGACTGCTGAGCAGGTGAGGCTCTGGAGAAAAACAAATGCAAAGGCGGAGTTTGTTCTCAAGAGGGCTGTTTCACCGGAGTTATTTAATCACATCATTGGATGTGAGTTAGCTGCTGATATTTTGACAAATATTAATGTGTTGTTCAACAGCAAGAATGTGGCGAGGCTTTAGTTCCTGGAGAATGAGTTGGCAAGGGTAACTCAAGGAGACCTGACCATCTCGAAGTTTTTTCTGAAGATGAAGAGCTTGTGTGCTGAGTTATCAGCACTTGATTCTGATGAGCCTATCTCTGAGGTCAAGTTGAAAAGTCACATAATCCACGGGTTACGAAAGGAGTATGTAGCCTTTGTGACCTCTGTTCAAGGCTGGGCAACTCAGCCATCTCTGCTGGAGCTTGAGAACCTGCTTGCTTCGCAGGAAAGTTTGGCCAGACAGATGACTGGAGTGACTATCTCTGAAGGAGATAGTGAAGCTCTCTTCACAGGGAAGAAGAAGAAGGGATGGGAATGGAAGAAGAAGACTGCTGCTGAAAACGAGCCTTCAACTTCTTATCAGTCAGAGAGGAGCGCTGCTCCTAAGAAGGATTGGAAGAAGAACTTGAAGTGCTACAGGTGTCATCAGCAGGGACACTTCAAGCGTGACTGTAAGGTCAAACTGCAGCATGGGCATGCCGCGGGCAAGAGGAAGTTTGCTCTAATAGTCAGGAAGCTGGATGGGGCGGAGCTTTCATGACGTGCACTTGTGTTCGTGTCTTGTATGCCGTCGACTTCAACGGCGAGTGGATCATGGACTCCAGGTGTGGTCATCACCTCATCGGAGACAAGTCGAAGTTCTCTTCATTGCAAGCCTACTCAAGTAACGAAGCTATCATTACTGCTGATAATACTGTTTATGCAGTAGAGAAGGAGGGGGTTGTGTCCTTGGGTAGTGATAAGGGGACACTCACGTTAAGGAGTGTGTATCACGTACCGGGCATGAATAAGAACCTCTTCTCGGTGACCAATGCGGTAAACACAGGTTATCACATTCTGTTTAAGCCAACAGAAGTGAAGTTCCTTCGCAATGTATCAGCGGTAAAGGCTGATGTTGCTCATGTTGGGAGGAGAGTTAAGAACTTGTTTGTTCTTTCAACAAACTCTTACGTTGATCGGATGAGGGCAAACAATAGTGTCGTTATATGGCATGAGAGGCTGGGGCATGTTAGAATGGATAAGCTGAAAGCTATGGCTAACTGAATCCTTGTGAGAGGCTTGTGTAATGCCCCAAAATTCGAAAGAAGGACGAGCAGCGTCGAGAGCCAAGTTTGGGTCTTGGTGAGGGTCACACGGCCTGAGACACGGGCGTGTCTATGGATTTGTCCTACCGGGTTCGTCGAGAGCCCGGGAAGGAGACGATTTTTCGCTCAGTTCGTCGACTAGTGGGGGACACGCCCTCCGACACGCCCGTGTCGGAGCCCGTGTCGCAGGCGTGTTCCCTCGAGTGTCGACACAAGGGAGGTGTCCACATAGAGGTGTCGACACAGTGGTGTCGATACATAGGTGTCGACACAGTGGTGTAGACATGGAGGAGGAGGTGTCGACATAGTTGTGTCGACACAGGGGAGGTGTCAACACAGATGTGTCGACACAGAGGTGTCGACACGGTTGTGTCGACACAGGCAGGGAACACGGCCTAGGTCACGGGCGTGTCCACGGCCGTGTCAAGCGTGTTCGACGAATTTCTGCGAAGTCGACAAAGAGGCAGTCGATGATCGTCGAGACTTCGAACACGGCTTGAGATACGGGCGTGTCCCTGGTCGTGTCCTTCTTGGGTTGTAGCCGGGACGTGTAAGGGGTTGGACACGGCCTGGAGCCCAGGCGTGTTCGGGTTGGACACGGCCGTGTCAAATATGATACGGGCGTGTCATGAACCCGTATCCTGGTTTGGGTGAGACGGTTTTGGCGTCGATTGGGGAAGACGGCCTTGGACACGGGCATGTCACAAGCCGTGTTCGGCCCATGTGTTTTGTTTTTTAGTTCGGATCGTGGTCGTTCTTTCCCTTATTTTGGGATATAATGGTCCAGGGTTTCCCTTGCTGAGTTAAGTCCGAGAATAGGGTAAGAAACCCTCATTCTTCTCCAAGCAATCTCTTTTTAAGATCTAGAGAGAGGGGAGAGCAAGGAAGAAGGTGAAGGAGAGATTCGGCTGTTGGAGAGGCTTCGGTGCTCCAAATCGTGAGCCGAGTCCGGATCCGTGGAGGCAAGGTCGTCGCGAAGGTTTTCATCCGGCTAAGTTTCCATGGCTAGGAAAAGGGGTCGGAAGGTAACGATACTTCTCCTCTTGGTTTTAGGATGCTTGTTTTAGCATCTTTTATTTTCTAGTTTTTGGGCACCAAACTCTCAAATGAGAGGGGTTTGTGTCTCCAAGGTTCAAGAGGAACCTCCGGGTCGATTGAGTCCGTCCCCGGCATGTTTTTGCATTAGATATCTTGCTCTGTTAGTGGATTAGGCATGGTGGGTGAAGCCGTAGTCGCGACCGTTAGTCTGACTCAGTGATGTTGCATACGAGCTTTAAGGATTCGTAGAGATCCATTGCGGCAAGTTGTCGTTTGTGATGTTTGTGATGTTTTTCCCCTTTTATTGAGTGAGTACGTGTAGTCGGAACCGGACAAGGTTAGCTACTCAATGGTGCTAGATGGTTTCCTTGGTGAACAAGGTTAGCTCCGCATTGGTGGTAGATGGTTTCCTTGGTGCGCGGGAACGCTGCAGTACGAATGAGGGTCTAGGGTGGATTTGTCTTGGATTGTGATGTGCCAAGGCATGGTTGTGTCTCCGTGGTCGGCTGGCTATCCCATGACGTGCACGTCATGTGTGGAGAGTGTCCCGGCGAGACTAGTCCCCTTCTGTGAGACTGATGAGAATGCCAAGCATGGGGCAAGCCTCAGGCAATGAGGCCGTGAGTGGGTGGGGTCCATCAAGACTTCTTAGAATCGGTCAGTGTGTTTGCTGGAATCCTAACATGAGAAGTCAGAGCTTGCAGGCAAGCCCGGGTCTAAGAACTTGAGCGGGTGGGGCCTTTGCAAGAGTTTCATGTGGAGGCTTGTATGTCGTTGGGGGAATGTTGGTAACCCCCTTTTTTTGCGGCTTTATGCCAATTGGTAAATGATGAGTGCCCATATGATGTGATGAGGTGCTCGATGCATACGCGATAGGGTGCCTTGGGTGAATCCCAGGTTTTTGCATACATGCTGCATAAGTAGGCCCTTTCAATATATGCTCAACATTAGAGAACGTGTATGTTGTTTGAGACATCCAAGCATGTTCTTAGTGCATTACTTGTATATATATATATATATATATATATATATATATATATATATATATATATATATATATATATATATATATATATATATATATATATATATTGTATACGAAGTGCTGACTTGCAGGTTGGAGGGGTTCCCCGGGATCCGTTAGGGGCGGCCAGGAGGAGATGTGTTTGTTACACAGTTTGAGGTCAGCCTTTGCTGACCCACGTTACAATCAAATTTTTTCAGGGCAAGGATCGCAAGCAGGATCTATCTCGCCGGCCAAATGGGCCTAAGCCTCATGAAGTGTTACCGTTTTGTTGTAGCTCTACTTTTATGACATTGTATGTTTGATGCTCCGTTTTCCAGCTTGCATGCCGAGGTAGTTTAGGAGTGCTTATGCACATTTATGACTGGTGTTATTATTTGAGCTTTGGACTCTCTTTTGTTGTAAGGCCTTAAGGCCGCTTCGATACTTCTATATGTTGTGGTTAACTTCTAGTCTGTTTGCTTTTTTCGTTGTGCTGTGGTTATGAGTTTTGAGATCGGGTAGTTATATCATCTTTTAATACTGAAGCTGTGGCGTCTGTATGTTGTGGGGCCCCGGCCGGACCCATATTATATGGTCATTACAGGGGAGGTGTTACAATTTGAAATTAGAGCCAGGTTAGGTTCAAGGTCAGAGCATATAGAAGTTATCCACATAGGAGTAATGTGGGACCATGAGTGTCCTTATGTTCGAGTCTTGTGATTAGAGACTGATTCCTTGTTTTCTTACTTCCTTGAAGAGTACAAGCAACGAGGCGGGTACGTCAAGACCAAGAGAAGACCTTTCGGGGAGCAGCGCCACAGCTCAGGGTCCTTTGGGCATGGGTGTAAACCCGGTCGACTTCTGCCGCATGCTTGCAGAATCAATGGTGGCAGCCCAGGCTGCAGCAACAGCTCAGGTAGCAACCCCTGCTACACTGGATATGGCGACGGCTGTGTCGGGCGAAGAAGCCAGGTGAGTAGAGCCTTTTGCAGAAAGAGTGGTGGTCGGGCATGGAGATTGGCAGATGAAGTACTTTCTGAGCTTCCATCCCCCGACATTCAAGGGTGTCAGTAATCCGACTGATGCGGAGGACTGGTGGGCATGGATTCAAGAGCTTTTGAGAGCGGTAGAGACGCCGGAAGAGACGAAATCTTAATTTGCGGCCTTCATGTTGGAGGGAGACGCAAAGTTGTGGTGGGTGAGCCATAGCAGCCGCCAATTTCCTGGACGTACCCCGTCGATGGAAGAATTTGGGGATGCTTTTCTAAAGAGGTTCATTCCCATTTCTACGAGGTTGGCCCTTCAGAGGCAATTTCTGCACTTGATGCTGCAAGACAAGACGGTGGACGAGTATGTGCAGGAGTTCACCCGTTTGGGTCGCTACGCGGGAACGACGATGACAAACGATGTAGAGAGGGATAACCTCTTCTACCAGGGGCTGAGGAAGAATCTAAGGCAACCCCTCATTGTCATGAAGAGAGCTGGTTTTAACAAGCTAGTTGAGGCTGCCAGGACGTTGGAGAGTGATCTAGAGCAAAGCCAACGCCGTAAGGTTTTTGCACCCAAACAAGGAGAAGGGAAGCCTTCTCAATCCCAAGGAAAGTCTGAAGGGAATAGATGGAGGAAGAAGCCTTACCCGTACAAGTCCGGTGAGAAAAGCAAGTGGACGTGCGGATGGTCTCACTCTAAGGGGCCACCGACGTGCTTCAACTGTGGCAAGATCTAGAGAGAAGGGAGAGCACTCTCTAAAGAGAAGGGAGAGCAATGAAGGAGGTCTATGAGAGATCCGACTGCCAGAGAAGCTCCAGTACTCCAAATCGCGAGCCGAGTCCAGATCTGTGGATGCAAGATCGTTGTGAGGGTTTTCATCTAGCTAAGTTTCCATGGCTAGGAAGAGGGGTCGGAAGGTAATGACACTTCTCCTCTTGGTTTTAGGATGCATGTTTAGCATCTTTTACTTTCTAGTTTTTGGGCACCAAACTCTCAAATGAGAGGGGTTTGGGTCGCCAAGGTTCAAGAGGAACCTCCGGGTCGATTGAGTCCGTCCACGGCATATTTTTGCATTAGAGATCCGCTCCGTTATTGGATTAGGCATGGTGGGTGAAGCCGTAGTCGCGACCGTTAGTCCGACTCGGTGATGTTGCATACGAGCTTTAAGGATTCGTAGAGATCCATTGCGGCAAGATGCCGTTTGTGATGTTTGTGATGTTTTACCCCTTTTCTCGAGTGAGTACGTGTAGTCGGAACTGGACAAGGTTAGCTCCTCAATGGCAGTAGATGGTTTCCTTGGTGGACGAGGTTTGCTCCGCATTGGTGGTAGATGGTTTCCTTGGTGCGCGGGAACGCTGCAGTACAAATGAGAGACTAGGGTGGATTTGTCTTGGATTATGATGTGTCAAGGCGTGGTTGTGTCTCCGTGGTCGGTTGGCTATTGAAAACTCTTAGAAGGCTATAACTGAAAAGCTCCAAAGGTTAAAACCTTTCTATAAGGATGGAGTAAACTATCTGAATGCACAGATAAGGTTCCAGAAAGATGATCTGAGGGATCACATTGAGAGAGAAGTCATAAAGGGGGAGAGGGTATTAGTCAAGGCAGGCTCTGATCATGCAAAGTGGATTTCAAATTCCATCAGAGCCTCCCTGGGATATCCACCCTTATGTTATGATGACAATGTTGCAGAGTCTGGAATCAATCCTGCATATCTTGGAGGGGAGCAAGCTGAAGTGGCTCAAGTAATATACCCTCCACCAGACTTTGACATGATCCATCAAGAGATACAGTCTATGTACAGTCCTCCTGAGGGAAATCACAATGTCATCATAGAAAAAGTTGTTCAGCCTGTGCTAGAGGCAATAATGAATGAACAAGAGTCATTCTTAAAGGAACAATTAAAGGAACAAGAGTCTCAATTGTCTAAGAAAAGATTCAGAGAGCAAGCTGAATTGAGACCTGATTTTGATCAATGGAGCCCCACTTCCAGGAATATCATTTTGAATGCATGGAAGGCTGCTAAGGACAATGTCCTGGATAGAGGCAAATGGTATTCTGACCTGGAGTGGAGGAAGTATGAGAATAGGCAAGAGGCCATTGTTCAATATAGAAGAAAGGCTAAAATGGGAAAGCTACCTCCTACTGCACAGGAGCCTAGCAAGTACTTCCCAAAGCATTATCATTATTTTGAAAGGCAGAAGATCAAGGCTGAAGAGCAGAAAAAGATAGATCTTAAAGGGAAGAAGCCTGCTGATGACAAAGATGCTCAAGTTCAAGCAAAGATTCAATCTGGAAAGGGCATAGTTATCAAGGAGCCTGAGCTGCCTTAGGATAGAAATTTTTCTTAAGTTTACTATGTATAATCAGTTGCATTCAACTTTCTGTAAACTTTTGAATAATGAAAATGTTGAAGTTGTTAGAACAATGTGATATATGCTAAATCTATTACATTACTGTTCTGAGATATTTGTGTATACATGTTTTGTTTATACATGTTTATGTACTTACCCTGTCATTTAATATTGTTTTACATCATACTGTGAATTTGTTATGTATTGTGTATATCATTGACTAAGGGTTATGACTTCTCCAAATAGGGGGAGATTGTTGGGTACATTGGAATATATGTACCTGATTTGAAGAAGCCTCACCCAACTCAATGATATACATCAAGGTGTATTTGATGTGTTTTGAGTTTATTTGTGCAGGTTAAGTAATTACAAGGAAAGCAAAAAAGTTTCTAAGTCCATGTGTCGACACCTAGAAGAAAAGTGTCGACACTTAAGAAGGTTTGTGTCGACACCCAGAGAAGTTGTGTCGACACTTGAAGTAGTTGTGTCAACACTAGGGATGTAGAGTCAACACCAGAAGATAAGTGTCGACACATACTGGCAGTGTCGACACACAATGAGGAAATGTCTAAAGAATCAGTGTCGACACTTAGAAGCAGTGTCGACACTTAGAAGCAGTGTCGACACCCAGAGGAACTTTGTCGACATCAAAAGTGTCGACACTAGGAGGCTGTGTCGATACTCAGTAAAACATCAACAAAGTTCAAGTACAAGTGTCGACACTAGGAGGCTGTGTCGACACTCAGCAAACTTCAACAAAGTTTAAGTACAAGTGTCGACACAAAGGAGATGTGTCGACACTCAGCACAAGTCTCAACACATGAAGAATGTGTCGACACAAAGGAGATGTGTCGACACTCATCAAAAGTCTCAACACATGAAGAATGTGTCGACACAAGGAGATGTGTCGACACTCAGCAGAAGTTTCAACACACAAGGCATGTGTCGACACAAAGAAGATGTGTTGACACTTAACAAGTTCAACACAAGAAGATGTGTCGACACAAAGGAGTTGTGTCGACACTTAGCAGAAATCAACTAAGTATTGAAGAAGAAGGACTTGTGTCGACACACATGATCAGTGTCGACACATGTTGAAGAAGCAGTGTCGAGAAGCAATTTCTACAATACAAGGAGTTGTGTCGACACCATGAAGGCTAGTGTCGACACTTAGTCTACTTGTGTCGACACTTGGTCTATTTGTGTCGACACTTAAAGACTATCTGTCTCGACACTTTCAGACAGTGACAGAGTTTTCAAGAAGTGACTGGATGACTTGACAGCTGCCATTTCAACCGGTCAACTGCTACTGTCAGAGCTGTTAGAAGTTTGTTAGGAACCGGATCAGCCGGTCACCATGAAGAAAGCCTATATAAAGGCTTATTCCTTCAACAAAAAAAAAATAGAATCAGATGAAGCAATCATTGAAGTGAGAAACAACAAACAAGAAGAAGACCTTCAAGTGAAGATCTAAGTAGTTGGAGAGAGAAAGCTCCTTCTAAAAAGACAGCTATTGAATCAGGCTGATAAAGAAAGTTTCAGATTGAGATCTGATTCACAAGTCAGTAGTTGATTGAAGAGCATCTGCCTAGAGATTCAACCCTACTGTGTTCTAATTCAAGAAGCTTTGAAGAAAAGCCAAGGGAGGTTGATCTCAGCAAAGTTCTTTCAAGAACTCATCAAGAAACCAGTCAACTCAACTTTCTCAATCAGAGTTGTGGTTATTAATTCTTGTATTTTATATTTTCTGTAGGATCCTTAGGGATCTGAGTTGTAAGCCTATATTTATAAAGGCTGAGTGGTAGGGCCTGTGTGCCTGAGTGTAGGAGATACATTTCTCTGAGTGTAGGCCTTGTTGAAGGTTGAGTGTAGGTCTTGGTGAAGACTGAGTGGTATGGCTTTTGAGCCTGAGTTGTAGGAGTGGGATCACTCTGAGCTGTAGGAACCTGTTTGGGGTTCTGAGTTGTAAGATTTGTGAATTTGAGAAGTAGTGGAGAAGTTAGGTCGAATCTAGTGCACTACTAGATAGACGAAGGGGGAAAGTGGATGTACCCAGACCTTGGGAAACCACTATAAAATCTGTGTGTTCTCTGTGTGTGCTTTATTCTGTGATTGTTGTGGTGTATGTGTTGTATTGTTGTGAAGAATTGCATATAATTCTGTGTTTCTGCCTTTAAAGTTTAAAAAGATTAAGTGCACCTATTCACCCCCCCCCCCTCTAGGTGTTTAGGCACTAGTTCTTTCAAGTGGTATCAAAGCGAGGTTACTCAAAAAGGACATAACGGTCTGAGTAAAGATCCTATAGGTAGAATCAACATAATCAAGAATCAAGAAAATGGGTTCAACTGAGAATCACAAAGAGCTAGGATCCATGAAGTTACCAATCTGCAGAAAAGAGATCTTTGGCATTTGGAAAAAAAAGGGTTAGACTTTTTATGGAAGCCTCAGACCCAAGAATTTACATTATAGTCAAAGAAGGACCATATGTGCCAATGAAAGTATCTGTGCTAGATGCAAATCAGAGAACTCCAAAAGATTATTCAGAAATGACAATAGATGAAATAATTCTGGCCACTATGGACAAGAGGGCACAGAATATCATTGTAAGTGCAATTGATGATGCCACATTTCAGAATCTGATTCATTGTAAAACATCAAAAGAAATGTGGGACACACTGATAGTCTATATGGAAGGATCAGAATAGGTAAGATAAGACATGAAGTCTTTATTGAATCAAGAATATGAAAGCTTCAGACAAGATAGGTCTGACAGCATAACTGAGTGTTACAAGAAATTCTATAGGATAGTCAATGAGTTGATGTCTTATGGAAGAGAGTTCAGCAATTATGAATTGAATGATAAGTTCTTGAGATCCTTGACAATGGACTGCGACACCAAGATTTGTGCCATAAGGGAAATGGCCAAATTAGCAGACATTCCTCCTCCAACAGTGTTTGGAAAGCTGTCATCTTATGAAATGCAGCTAATGGTTAGGAAGGAGGAAGAGAAGACTACCAGAGTTGAGCACAAAGAAAGAGCTGTGGCTTTCAAGACAGAAGCCACTAGGAAATATAAAAGTAAGTCTCCATCTCCACCTCCAAAAGTTGCTGAGATTGAGACAGATGAGTCAGAAAGCAAGAATTCTGAAAGCAGTGAGAGTGATGAAGAGTTTACAGCTTTCACTAGACATTTTCAGAAGTTTCTTAAGAAGAAACAGTGGAGGTCTAAGCCATCCACTTCACAGAAGTCATCAAAGAATGAAAGAAGAAAGTCCAGGCAAAGTAAAACTACATCCTCAAAGATAGTTTGTTATTGTTGTAACAGACAGGGACATGTGGTTGATGACTGTCCAGAGAAGAGGAAAGAGTCAACTGATAAGAAGAAGACTCAAATCAAGGGAAAAAAGGAAAGGTCCTATGTTGCTAAGAAGGACAAAAGTCTGCCTGATATGTCATCTTCAGAATCAGATTCAGAAGCTGAAGCTTATATTGGACTGTTTGCTGAAGAAGAGGAAGATGAGTTCATACAATTAATGAACTCAATATATGAGCATGAGGACAATCAGTGCCAGGGATTGATGGCCTTATCAGAAGGAGACAAAATCCAAGATCAGCCTGGACCAAGTCAGGTACAAAATTATTCTGTTAGTTCAATTTCTAGTACTGAGTCAGATTCAGATACATCAGCATCAAGTGATGTTAGTGGATCTGAATCTGAAGGAGATATTCATCAGTTTATTGATGAATATAGAGTAGTGTTGCAAGCTTTGAAGAAAAGCAAATCCTTGGCCAAGAGTCAGGCTAAGGAGATTGCCAGTCTTAAAGTTGCTGCAACAGATTTTGACAAGTTGCTTGATCCGAAATTAAATGAAATAGCCAGACTGAAGCACATTATTGTTATTCAGATGGGGACTATAACATTTAAAAATGATCAAATCAGAAATCTGGAGATTAGTCTTCAGAAAGAGAGAGATATAGTAGCAAGTTTTTCTAAACCAAAGTCTGTTCTACCTTTGATAGATGAGTTTGCACCTCATAAGGGTAAAATTGGATTGGGATTTACAAAACCTGCTTGGACAGTCAAGTCCAAATCTAAGGGCAAAGCTCCAGTACTCAACAAGAAGCCTGCTGTAGACAAAACAGCCAGGGTTGTACCTAAACAAAGGTACAACAGATTTGAGTGCTGGTGTTGTGGCAAGGTAGGCCACTTTGCCATAGATTGTTGGCACAATTCCAGTGCCAAGATAGGTAGCAAACTGCCTGCTAGAAAAGCTACAGGTAGTTTTGTCAAGAGTCAGACTAACTTGAACCAAGGACCCAAGAAGTTTTTGGGTTCTAAGGTTAAGTAATCTGTTTTGCAGGTGAGTCCAAGTGGTCATGCCCCAATATGGTACTTGGACAGTGGATGTTCCAGGAACATGACTGGAACTAGGGGATTGCTGAAGGACTATACACCAATCAAGGATGGTCCTAAAGTCACCTTTGGTGGTTCTGAAAAAGGAATCATCAAAGGCTTTGGCAACATTTCTAGCAACCTTATTACAATTACTCAAGTGGCTTATGTTAAAGGTTTGAAACACAACCTCATTAGTATAAGTCAGCTGAGTGATTTAGGATATGACATCTCATTTATCAAAGATGGTTGTCATATCAGGAGGTCAAATGATCAAAAGATCATTCTGACAGGTTATAGGAAGAGAAATGTCTATTGTCTAGACATTATGTGTGAGAACAATGTTTCTCCTGTGTGTCTTGTAGCTGATGAGAAAGTCTCTCATTGTGACAAATGGCACAAGAGGCTAGCCCATTTTAACTATAAGACAATTGGTCAACTCTATAGTAAAGAGTTAGTGAGGAATGGTCCTCAGGTTAAGTGTATTAAGAATGGGATATGCTCAGCTTGTCAAAAGGGCAAGCAGACTAGATCCACCTTTAATAGCATTGAGAACAAAGATGCTGTGAGGTGCTTATACCTCTTGCATATGGATCTCTTTGGTCCTATGCCAGTCCACAGCCTAGGTAGGAAGGTCTACACATTTGTGGTTGTAGATGACTACTCAAGGTTTTTCTGGGTGTTCTTCCTTAGACAGAAATCTGAAACTCCAAGTATCTTATACAGCTTTGTTAAACAAATTCAGAATGAATTGGACAGTACAGTGGTCAAAATCAGAAGTGACCATGGAACTGAATTTCAGTCTGACAGTATGACAAAACTGTGTGAAGAATTTGGAATTTTTCAGGAATTTTCTTCACCAAGAACACCTCAGCAAAATGACATTGCTGAAAGGAAAAATAGAACCTTGATTGAGGCTGGTAGAACCCTATTAAGTGACACATCTCTCCCTGAATATTTCTGGGCTGAGGCAGTAAACACTGCATGTCATGTAATTAATAGGGCTACTATCACCAAGAGCCACAATAAGACCCCCTATGCGATTGTGAAATGTAGAAAACCAAATCTATCCTATTTCAGGATCTTTGGTTGTAAATGTTATATACTTAACAATGGTAAGTCTTACTTAACCAAGTTTGCTGCCAAATCCCAAGAGGGGATCTTTGTTGGGTACAGCAACAATAGTAAGGCTTATAGGGTCTACAACTAGACTACTCAAGTTGTAGAAGAGTCTGTTCATGTAGTTTTTGATGAAGCCAGACTCATTAACAATGAATTGTCTAGAAGTATTTGCAGCTCCACAGGTGTGACTGAGAAGATGGACAAGCTTACTATTGAAGAACGTTCTACTGCAAGTCAGCAAGTGGATGATAGTGGTTGTTGTCCCGGGGGAGTACTAGATACACCTGATGCAGAAGAAGATCAAGGGGTGCAGCAAGTTGAAGAGAATGAAGGTGTACAACCTGAAGATAGGCTGCCTCCAGCAAATAGACATCTAAAAGATCATCTAGCCAATCAAATTATTGGTGATCTCAGACAAGGGGTACAAACAAGGAGCAGGAATCTAAGTTCAGTTCTCTACTCCAGCTTTCTATCCCAAGTAGAGCCAAAGAAATTTGAAGAGGTAATCCTAGACCCTCATTGGATTGAGGCTATGCAAGAGGAGCTGAACCAGTTCAAAAGATGCAATGTCTGGGAGCTAGTTCCTAAACCCAAGGACCACAACATTATAGAAACTAAGTGAATCTTTAGGAACAAGATGGATGAACATGGAGTTATTGTGAAGAACAAAGCTAGACTGGTTGCTAAGGGATATAGGCAGGAAGAAGGTATTGACTTTGATCAAACCTTTGCTCCAGTAGCCAGACTGGAGGCCATAAAGATGTTTCTTGCCTATGTAACCTATCATGGGTTTAAAGTATACCAAGTGGATGTTAAGTCAGCTTTTCTGAATGGAAATCTGAAGGAAGAAGTCTATATAGAACAACCATCAGGTTTTGTTGATTCTATCAAACCTAATTATATTTATAGACTTAGGATGGCTTTGTATGGGTTAAAACAAGCCCCTAGGGCTTGGTATGAAACCCTGTCTAGTTTCCTCATTGAGAACAAATTCTCAAGGGGGAAAATAGACAAGACTCTATTCCTTAGGGAATCCAGAGGCAAGATTATCTTAGTCCAAATATATGTAGATGACAATATATTTGGGTCTACAGAAAGTGGTCTTTGCAGAAAGTTTGCAAAACTTATGCAAGGACAATTTGAAACGAGCAGTATGGGGGAACTTAAGTTCTTCTTGGGTCTCCAAGTTAGACAGACTGAGGATGGTTTATCCATATGCCAGTCTAAGTTCACCCTAGAGTTGATAAGGAAGTATGGTATGGAATCATCCAGTAGCATGAAAACTCCTATGGGGTCAAGCATGTCTCTAAGCAAAGATGATGCAGGGAAACCTATAGATGAGACTTTGTATAGAGTGATAGTTGGCTCCCTATTATATTTGACTGCTAGTAGACCAGATATCATGTATGCTACATGTGTCTGTGCTAGGTACCAAGCTTGCCCTAAAGAATCTCATTTGACAGCAGTCAAAAGAATTTTGAGATATCTAAAGGGCACACCTTATCTGGGCCTTTGGTGCCCTAGGAATGGAGACTTTGTACTGACAGGTTATTCAGATGCAGATTTTGCAGGCTGCAAGGAAGATAGGAAGAGTACAACTGGTACCTGTCAATTCCTAGGTGGAAGGCTGATATCATGGAGTAGCAAGAAACAAACAAGTGTGGCTATCTCCACAGCAGAGTCAGAGTATGTGGCTGCAGGAAGTTGTTGTGCTCAACTTCTATGGATACAACATCAATTAGAAGATTATGGTATTCAAGTAAGTAGAACACCTCTATTTTGTGATTTTACTAGTGTCATTTCTATTGCAAATAATCTTGTCTCCCATAGTAGGACTAAGCACATAGAAATAAAATACCATTTTCTAAGAGAACATGTGGAAAAAGGAGATATTTCCCTAGAGTATGTTAAGACAGATAATCAGTTAGCTGATATGTATACTAAGCCCTTAGATGAAACCAAATTCAATAAATTTAAAATTGAATTAGGTATGATAAACTTAGAATAGTTTACAAAATTGGGTAAGTAAAAAGGTGTCGACACACAGAGTTGTCTGTGTCGACACATAGAAGTGGTGTCGACATTTCAGAGAAATGATGTCGACACATCTAGAAAGTCGGTGTCGACACTTCAAAGAATTTGTGTCGACACATGCAGTGTAGGTGTCGACACATCCAAGGTGGTGTCGACACTTAAGCTTTACACAGAATTAGTCTGGTAAAGTCTCGACTAAGTTTCGAGCTAAGTGGTGTCGACACATATACAAGTGTCGACACATATATTCTGTCGACTATACTTGTGTCGACACATAGTTGTCGAGACATTATAAGTAAGTGTCGACACTTTTTAACAGTGTCGACACAATTTAAGTATTTTGACGCGCCCTTTCATCTTCGATTCTAGAAAGGTATAAATAGGTTTTCGCCATTGTTTGTCGACACGCTCACCAAAGTTTCGAGACCAAACTTGTGTGTCGACATCTCTCTTCTCTAAATTCAAATTTCTTCAAACCCTAATGGCGCCCAAGCTAGAAGAGAATGTTAATGAAGGATATGAACTCGTGCGACACGTATTTGATGATGCGGAACCCGAGATCAAAGGCGTGGTAACCCTAATTGCTAAAACTGGACTGGAATACCTTGTTTCAGAACCCATCAAGATCTGGAAGAAGGAGGTCCTAGAATTTCTGAGTGCAGCTTCAGTTGATGATACTGGACTCAAGATTAAATCCAGAGTTCATGGAACCATGGTTAAGATCACACAGAAAAGCCTCAGGAAGGTACTTCAGCTACCAAGAACTAAAGAGGAAGAGGATGTATCTGCTTCTAAGACTAGAGAAGCATTGAGTTGGTGTGGACTGGATTCAAACTTGAAAATTTGATCAGTTTTCAATAGAAAAGGAATGAACATCCAAGGAAAATTCTTGTCTGAAATAGTTGGCAAAGTCATCTTGAGCAAGCCTGAAGGACATGACAGAATTTCAGCTTATATGTTCAGTTTGATGACAAGGATTATCTTCAAACTTGATACTGATTGGTCTGTAGTTGTGTTTGAGAAGATAAAAGAAAGTATGAATAAGCCCAATCTGGGAAGAATTCTGAGTTTATACCTAGCTGGAAGTATTCTAGAGGTGATGAATCAAGCAGCTGGATCTAAGATTAACCACATGAGGAGAATGGATTTGAGAATATTCTCTAGGTGGGATAGAGTACTGACCAAAGAACTGCCATCTCTAGTAAAGGACACACCCCAGAAGAAGAAGAAGAAAGTCACTGTGACTCAAGAATCCTCAAGCAGCTCTAAAGAGCAAGTTGTCTTTACTCCTGATGATGAAGAAACTGGAAATGATGGTCAGTCTCCAGCAAGACAAGAAGAAGCACAGAGGCAGGGGGAGCTACCACCAGCAAGCCCAATTCACCTGGATCCACCACAGGGGGAGCCTCTACTTGTGGAAGAGCCAACTCCACTAGAGAGTGAACAAGCTACTTAAACCATACTAGAGGTAATAACTGACAGTAATCAATTAGATTTCCTTATAGAGGATGAAGTTTTGTCTGATTCATTACCTAATGTTCATCAGCACACACAGATACTTCCTCAACCACAAGATGTTGTCATGGAGGACACATCTGTTGCTGATTAAATGGTTAATGAAATAAGAGATTCTCCAGCCCTTCCTCAACAGGAATTTACCTTAGAGGAGCTGTTCCCTGATCTTCTACAAATAGATTTTGAGAAAGAGAAAGCTGCTGCTGAGGGGGAGGAGATCCATGTTGAGGGGGAACATGTGGAGACTGTAGAGGAAACTGCAAGGAAGGAGACTGAGAAGCCAAAGGATGCTGAGGAACCACCAAGGACTGAAAAGGATTCACATCATAGTCCTAAAGACAGAGTGGATATTGCTAGCACATCTGCTTCAGAGGATGAAGAGACTGTTAGAGCAAAGAAGAGGAAGTTTCAAGTCTTTAAAAGAAGGAGCCAGACCTATAAGAAAGCCCTACAAACAATTGCTCCACAGCCTGCCCCATCTACTGATTACAGTTCACTGATGGTGGCTTTACAAATTAAGCTGGATGAGCAAAGACAAGCTCTAGAAAAGTATGTGGATGAAGGGAATAAATCTCTGCAGTTTGATCTTGCACAAGACATCAAATCTATCAATTTGAAGTAAATCTTAACAAGAAGGAAATGACTGACTGCTTCCATAAGGGAGGAAATGCAGTAGTCTATCTGGCCACACATCAAGAGAAACTAAAGACAAAACTTGATGAGCTAGAAGTGAAGCAAGGCTATGTCCTGGAGAACCAGATAAGAATGAATGATAATTTGACTGCTTCACATAATGCAATAGTAACTGAAATGAAGAATATGGCTACTGCTCAGACTACAGCAAGTGCTACTGTCAAGGCTGAATTTGACAAACAATTGCAAGAGAGCCTAACTGCTGTTAAAACTGCTATTAAAGACTCTCAGAAGGCTATAACTGAAAAGCTCCAAAGGTTGAAACCTTTCTATAATGATGGAGTAAACTATCTGAATGCACAGAAAAGGTTCAAGAAAGATGATCTGAGGGATCACATTGAGAGAGAAGTCATAAAGGGGGAGAGGGTATTAGTCAAGGCAGGCTCTGATCATGCAAAGTGGATTTCAAATTCCATCAGAGCCTCCCTGGGATATCCACCCTTATGTGATGATGACAATGTTGCAGAGTCTGGAATCAATCCTGCATATCTTGGAGGGGAGCAAGCTGAAGTGGCTCAAGTAATATACCCTCCACCAGACTTTGACATGATCCATCAAGAGATACAGTCTATGTACAGTCCTCCTGAGGGAAATCACAATGTCATCATAGAAAAAGTTGTTCAGCCTGTGTCAGAGGCAATAATGAAAGAACAAGAGGCCTTCTTAAAGGAACAATTAAAGGAACAAGAGGCTCAATTGTCTAAGAAAAGATTCAGAGAGCAAGCTGAATTGAGAGATGATTTTGAACAATGGAGCCCCACTTCCAGGAATATCATTTTGATTGTATGGAAGGCTGCTAAGGACAATGTCCTGGATAGAGGCAAATGGTATTCTGACCTGGAGTGGAGGAAGCATGAGAATAGGCAAGAGGCCATTATTCAATATAGAAGAAAGGCTAAGATGGGAAAGCTACCTCCTACTGCACAGGAGCCTAGCAAGTATTTCCCAAAGCCTTATCATTATTTTGAAAGGCAGAAGATCAAAGCTGAAGAGCAGAAAAAGATAGATCTTAAAGGGAAGAAGCCTGCTGATGACAAAGATGCTCAAGTTCAAGCAAAGATTCAATCTGGAAAGGGCATAGTTATCAAGTAGCCTGAGCTGCCTTAGGATAGAAATTTTTCTTAAGTTTACTATGTGTAATCAGTTGCATTCAACTTTCTATAAACTTTTGAATAATGAAAATGTTGAAGTTGTTAGAACAATGTGATATGTGCTAAATCTATTACATTACTGTTCTGAGATATTTGTGTATACATGTTTATGTACTTACCCTGTCATTTAATATTGTTTTACATCATACTGTGAATTTGCTATGTATGGTGTATATCATTGACTAAGGGTTATGACTTCTCCAAATAGGGGGAGATTGTTGGGTACATTGGAATATATGTACCTGATTTGAAGAAGCCTCACCCAACTCAATGATATACATCAAGGTGTATTTGATGTGTTTTGAGTTTATTTGTGCAGGTTAAGTAATTGCAAGGAAAGCAAAAAAGTTTCTAAGTCCATGTGTCGACACCTAGAAGAAAAGTGTCGACACTTAAGAAGGTTTGTGTCGACACCCAGAGAAGCTGTGTTGACACTTGGAGTAGTTGTGTCGACACCAGGGATGCAGAGTCGACACCAGAAGATAAGTGTCGACACATACAGGCAGTGTCGACACACAATGAAGAAATGTCTAAAGAATCAGTATCGACACTTAGAAGCAGTGTCGACACCCAAAGGAACTTTGTCGACATCAAAAGTGTCGACACTAGGAGGCTGTGTCGACACTCAGCAAAACATCAACAAAGTTCAAGTACAAGTGTCAACACTAGGAGGCTGTGTCGACACTCAGCAAACTTCAACAAAGTTTAAGTACAAGTGTCGACACAAAGGAGATGTGTCGACACTCAGTAAAAGTCTCAACACATGAAGAATGTGTCGACACAAAGGAGATGTGTCGACACTCAGCAAAAGTCTCAACACATGAAGAATGTATCGACACAAGGAGATGTGTCGACACTCAGCAGAAGTTTCAACACAGAAGGCATGTGTCGACACAAAGAAGATGTGTCGACACTTAACAGGTTCAACACAAGAAGATGTGTCGACACAAAGGAGTTGTGTCGACACTTATCAGAAATCAACTAAGTATTGAAGGAGAAGGACTTGTGTCGACACACATGATCAGTGTCGACACATGTTGAAGAAGCAGTGTCGAGAAGCAATTTCTACAACACAAGGAGTTGTGTCGACACCATGAAGGCTAGTGTCGACACTTAGTCTACTTGTGTCGACACTTGGTCTATTTGTGTCGACACTTAAAGACTATCTGTCTCGACACTTTCAGACAGTGACAGAGTTTTCAAGAAGTGACTGGATGATTTGACAGCTGTCATTTCAACCGGTCAACTGCTACTATCAGAGCTGTCAGAAGTTTGTTAGGAACCGGATCAGCCGGTCACCATGAAGAAAGCCTATATAAAGGCTTATTCCTTCAATAGAAAAAAATAGAATCAGATGAAGCAATCATTGAAGTGAGAAACAACAAACAAGAAGAAGACCTTCAAGTGAAGATCTAAGTAGTTAGAGAGAGAAAGCTCCTTCTAAGAAGACAGCTATTGAACCAGGCTGATAAAGAAAGTTTCAGATTGAGATCTGATTCACAAGTCAGCAGTTGATTGAAGAGCATCTGCCTAGAGATTCAACCCTACTATGTTCTAATTCAAGAAGCTTTGAAGAAAAGCCAAGGGAGGTTGATCTCAGCAAAGTTCTTTCAAGAACTCATCAAGAAACCAGTCAACTCAACTTTCTCAATCAGAGTTGTGGTTATTAATTCTTGTATTTTATATTTTCTGTAGGATCCTTAGGGATCTGAGTTGTAAGCCTATATTTATAAAGGCTGAGTGGTAGGGCCTGTGTGCCTGAGTGTAGGAGATACATTTCTATGAGTGTAGGCCTTGTTGAAGGCTGAGTGTAGGTCTTGGTGAAGACTGAGTGGTAGGGCTTTTGAGCCTGAGTTGTAGGAGTGGGATCACTCTGAGCTGTAGGAACCTGTTTGGGGTTCTGAGTTGTAAGATCTGTGGATCTGAGAAGTAGTGGAGAAGTTAGGGCGAATCTAGTATACTACTAGATAGGCGAAGGGGGAAAGTGGATGTACCCAGACCTTGGGGAACCACTATAAAATTTGTGTGTTCTCTGTGTGTGTTTTATTCTGTGATTGCTGTGGTGTATGTACTGTATTGCTGTGAAGAATTGCATATAATTCTGTGTTTCTTCCTTTAAAGTTTAAAAAGATTAAGTGCACCTATTCACCCACCCCCCCTCTAGGTGTTTAGGCACTAGTTCTTTCAAGGAGATTAAGTTCTCTGAGTGGTAGGCCTTGTTGAAGGCTGAGGTAGGGCTGTGAGCCTGAGTTGTAGGAGATTTTCATCTCTGAGTTATACGCCTTGTTGAAGGATGAGGTAGGACAGATTTCCTGAGCTATAGGAGTGTGGACTCACTCTGAGTTGTAGGAGCCTTGTTTGGGTTCTGAGCTGTAAGATCTGCGGATCTTAGGTGAAGGAAAGAAGTTAGGCCGAATCTAGCACACTACTAGATAGGCAAAGGGGGAAAGTGGATGTACCCAGACCTTGGGTAAGCACTATAAATCAATGTGTCATCTGTGATTGTGTGTGGTATTGTTATTTCTATGATATGATAGCTGTAGAATTATATGTTTCTATTAATTAACTGAATTAATATTCTGTCTTAGAAGAAAAAGGAATTGCACCTATTCACCCCCCTAGGTGTTTAGGAACCAATTCTTTCAACTGGTATCAGAGGGAGGTTCCTCAAAGAAAGACTTAACAGTCTGAGTAAGATCTGTAAGGCAGAATTAAGTTAAAGAAGATGGGTTCAGGAGAAAACCAGAAAGAGCTTGGTTCAATGAAGTTGCCTATCTGCAGGAAGGAAATCTTTGGAATATGGAAGGAAAGGGTCAGACTATTTATGGAGGCATCTGATCCCAGAATTTATATAACAGTTAAGGAAGGACCATATATTCCAATGAAGGTTTCTGTTCTTGATGCTAATCAAAGGATTCCTAAGGATTTTTCAGAAATGACTAAGGATGAGATTATCTTGGCTACAATGGATAAAAGAGCACAGAATATTACAGTGAGTGTCATAGATGACTCAACATTCCAGAATCTGATTCACTACAAAACCTCCAAGGAGATGTGGGACACATTGGTTGTCTACATGGAGGGTTCTGAAGAGGTTAGGAAAGATAGAAAGTCTATGCTTAATCAAGAATATGAGAGTTTCAGACAAGCCAAGTCTGATAGCATAACAAAATGTTATAAGAAGTTCTACAGAATTGTAAATGAACTAATGTCCTATGGAAGAATCTTCAGTACATATGAGCTGAATGACAAATTCCTTAGGTCTTTGACTAAGGATTGGGATATAAAGATCTGTGTCATAAGGGAAGTGGCCAGACTGGCAGAAATTTCACCTCCAACACTGTTTGGCAAATTGCTGTCTTATGAGATGCAGCTGTTGGCCAGAAAGGAGGAAGAGAAAAGTACAAAGGTTGACTATAAAGATAAGTTAGTGGCCTTCAAGGTAGAAGCCACAAGGAAGAATAGGAGGATGTCTCTATCTTCTTCTAAGAATGCTGCAGAAGTGATCTCAGAAAATTAAGATAATCACAGTTCAGACAGCAGTAATTCTGATGAAGACTTTGCTGCTTTCACAAGCCAGTTTCAGAGATTCTTAAAGAAGAAGTAGTGGAAATCTAAGCTATCCTCATCTCAGTCCAAGGATGACTATTATCAGAAGAGGAAATCATCCAAGAAGGACAGGAGTGGGACAAAGCCTAGTAAGTCAACTACATCAAAGATTATTTGTTATTGCTGCAACAGACCTGGACATATTGTGGCTGATTGTCTAGACAAAAGGAAGGAGTCTGTTGATAAAAAGAAGTCTCAGCACAAGAGCAAGATGGAGAAATCCTTGGTAGCTAAGAAAGAAAAAAGTTGGACGGATCAATCAACTTCAGAGTCTGAATCTGAGGTTGAGGCCTATATTGGTTTGTTTGCAACAAAAAAAGAGGATGAGTTATTGAAATTACTGGACTCGATCAATGAGCAAGAAGACCATCAGTTCAAAGGACTGATGGCTATGTCTGAAGAAGACCAGTGTCAGAATCAACTTGGTCCAATAAGGTAAAAAGTTTATCTGTAGATTCTGATTACTACACTGGGTCAGAATCAGATGCATCTGCATCAGGAGATGTGGATGAATCTGAATCTGAAGGAGATATTCATCAGCTTATAGATGAATATGGGGATTTGTTGCAGGCACTCAAGAGAAGCAAAAACCTGGCCAAAAATCTGGCTAAGGAAATTGCAGCTCTTAAGTTGGCTACATCTGATTCAGAAAAGCTGCTGGATCAGAAGATGAATGAGATTGCCAAGCTGAAAAACATAACTGTTATTCAGATGGGTACAGTCACATTCAAAAATGATCAGATCAAAAGTCTGGAAAACAGACTTCGGAAAGAGAAGGAAATAGTGGCTAGTTTCTCTAAGCCAAAATCTATCCTACCCTTAATTGATGACTTTGTGTCTCAAAAGGGTAAGACAGGATTAGGCTTTAATGGAACTGCATGGGCTGCCCAGTCCAATAATAAAGGCAAAGCCCCAGCACAAAACAAAAGATCTGCTGCCAACAATATAGCTAAGATTGTACCTAAAAAGAGGTATAATAAGTATGAGTGCTGGTGCTGTGGCAGGATAGACCATTATGCCTTAGACTGTTGGCACAACACCAGTGTCAGGAAGGATAGCAGTCTACCTGTTAGAAGAGCTGCAGGTAGATTTGTCAAGTTTCAGGCAAACTTGAACCAAGGATCCAAAAGTTATTTGAGATCTAAGGTTAAGTAATCTTTGTTGCAGGTGAGTCCAAGTTGTCATGCCCCTATATGGTACTTGGACAGTGGATGTTCCAGGCATATGACTGGAACAAGAGGATTGCTGAAGGACTACTCACCAATATTGAATGGCCTAAAGTAATCTTTGGTGGTTCTGAAAAAGGAGTCATTAAAGGGTTTGGTAACATTTCTAACAACTTAATCACTATCACTCAAGTGGCTTATGTGAAGGGTTTGAAACATAACCTAATAAGCATAAGTCAGCTGAGTGATCTTGGATATGACATTTCATTTATCAAGAATAGGTGTCATATCAAGAGGTCAAGTGATCAAAAAGTCATATTGACTGGCTATAGAAAAAGAAATGTGTATTGCCTAAACTTTGAGAGTGAGAATAAAAATTCTCCTATCTGTCTTGTGCCTGATGAGAAAGCCTCTCATTGTGTCAAATGGCACAAGAGGCTAGCTCATCTTAACTACAAGACTATTGGCCAACTCTTTAGTAAAGAGTTAGTGAGGAATGGTCCTCAAGTTAAGTGCTTTAAGGATGGAATATGCTCAGCTTGTCAAAAAGGCAAGCAGACCAGATCCACCTTTCATAGCCTAGAAACCAAAGACTCAGTAAGGTGCTTATATCTCTTGCATATGGATTTATTTGGTCCTATGCCAGTTCATAGTCTAGGTAGGAAGGTCTACACTTCTGTGGTTGTAGGTGACTATTCTAGATTTTCATGGGTATTCTTTCTGAGGCAGAAATCTGAAACCCCAAATGTCTTCTACAATTTTGTCAAACAAATTCAGAATGAATTTGATAGTTCAGTGGTTAAAATCAGAAGTGAACATGGAACTGAATTCCAATCTGAAAGTATGACAAGGTTGTGTGAAGAATTTGAGATTCATCAGGAATTCTCCTCACCTAGAACACCTCAGCAAAATGACATTGCTGAAAGAAAGAATAGGACATTGATTGAGGCTGGAAGAACACTATTGAGTGACACTACTCTCCCAGAATATTTCTGGGCTGAGGCAGTAAACATTGCATGTCATGTGCTCAATAGGGCTTCCATCACCAAAAGTCACAAAAAGACACCCTATGAGGTTATAAAAGGCAGAAAACCAAACTTATCCTATTTTAGGATCTTTGGTTGCAAGTGTTATGTGCTTAACAATGGCAAGTCTCACCTAACTAAGTTTGCTGCCAAATCCCAAGATGGGATATTTGTTGGGTACATCGACAATAGTAAGGCTTATAGGGTCTACAATTTGGCTACTCAAGTTGTAGAAGAGTCTGTTCATATCATATTTGATGAATCTAGACTTATTAATAGTGAGTTACCTAGTAGTTCTTATAGCTCTACAGGTATACAGCAGAAGATGGACTGGCTTACTATCAGAGAAGATCCAACTGCAAAGCATGATGAGGAAAATGGTAGTTGCTGTCCAGGGGGAGTACAAGACACTCAAGAGGCTAATGAAGACCATGAGGTGCAGCATAATGAAGAGATTGAAGAAGGTCAAACTATTGATAGATTACCTCCAGCAGTTAGACATTTAAAGGATCATCCTGCACACCAGATCATTGGTGATCCAAGACATGGAGTACAAATAAGAAGCAGGAACTTAAACACAGTTCTTTGCTCAAGCTTCTTATCTCAACTAGAACCCAAGAGATTTGAAGAAGCTATTCAAGACCCACACTGGATTGATGCTATGCAGGAGGAGTTAAATCAATTCAGAAGGTGCAAGGTCTGGGAGTTGGTTCCAAAACCAAAGGGCCATAATGTTATGGGGACAAAGTGGATTTATAGAAACAAGCTTGATGAGAGTGAGATCATAGTGAAGAACAGGGCAAGACTAGTTGTCAAAGGATATAGGCAGGAAGAGGGCATAGACTTTGATCAGACTTTTGATCCAGTGGCAAGGTTGGAAGCAATAAGGCTATTCCTTGCCTATACAACATATCAAGGCTTCAAAGTGTTCCAAATGGATGTTAAGTCAGCATTCTTAAATGGAGACTTAAAAGAGGAGGTCTATGTAGAACAGCCCTCAGGTTTTGTTGATCCACTCAATCCTAATTATGTTTATAAACTTAGGAAAGCTTTATATGGGTTGAAACAAGATCCAAGGGCTTGGTATGAAACCCTATCTACTTTCCTCATTGAGAACAAATTCTCAAGGGGGAAAATAGACAAGACTCTATTACTTAGAGAATCCAAAGGAAAGATCATCCTAGTCCAAATATATGTTGATGACATAATATTTGGTTCTACTGAAAACAACCCTTGTAGAAAGTTTGCAAAACTTATGCAAGGGAAGTTTGAGATGAGCAGTATGGGAGAACTTAAGTTCTTCTTGGGACTCCAAGTAAGACAGACTGATGATGGCTTGTCCATATCCCAGTCTAAGTTCACCCAGGAGTTAATTAAGAAGTATGGTATTGAGTCATCCACTACCATGAGAACTCCAATGGGGACAAGTATGTCTCTAAGCAAAGATGATGCAGGGAAACCTGTAGATGAATCTTTATATAGAGGGATAGTTGGCTCCCTCCTTTATCTGACTGCTAGTAGACCACACATCATGTATGCTACATGTGTTTGTGCTAGGTACCATTCCTGCCCTAAAGAATCTCATTATACTGCTGTCAAAAGGATTTTGAGATATCTTAAGGGCGCACCTAATCCAGGCCTTTGGTATCCTAAAAATAGAGATTTTCTACTAATAGGCTATTCAGATGCAGACTTTATAGGATGCAAAGTAGATAAGAAAAGTACAACAACCACCTGTCAATTTCTAGGAGGAAGACTGGTGTCATGGAGCTGTAAGAAGCAGACTAGTGTGGCAATTTCCACAGCTGAGCCTGAGTATGTTGCTGCAGGAAGTTGCTGTGCACAGCTGTTGTGGATAAAACATCAGTTAGAAGATTATGGTATTCAGGTAAGTAGAACTCCATTATTATGTGATTCTACTAGTGCTATTTCTATTGCTCATAATCATGTTTCTCATAGTAGAACAAAGCATATAGAAATAAGATACCATTTTCTTAGAGATCATATAGAAAAAGAAGATATTTCTTTAGAATTTGTTAATACAGATTTACAAATTGCTGACATGTTCACTAATCCATTAGATGAAACTAAATTCAACAATTTCAAAATTGAATTAGAAATGTTGAACATAAATTACTTTAACAAATTTGGCTAAGTAAAATTGTGTCGACACAAAAAGTCGTCTGTGTCGACACATAGTAGTTGGTGTCGACACTCCAGGAAAGTGATGTCGACACATCTAGAAAGTTGGTGTCGACACTTCAGAGCAGTTGTGTCGATACATCCAGAAATTGTGTCGACGCTTAGAATTAGAGTCGACATAGAATTTCTGTCGAACTGATAAGTATGTATGTGTCGACACATCATCAATTAGTGTCGACACATAGAAGTCAACGCATCTGTCGGGACATTAGAAGTCTGTGTCGACACATTTCAACTATGTCGACACATTAAGAGAATTTTGAATGCCTTTTGACCTTCATTATTTAGAAGGGTATAAATAGGTCAACAACATACTCTGTCGACACACTATCCATATTTTCGAGAACAAAACCTTGTGTCGACAAATTCTCTCTTCTCAATCCAAGATTTCTCTCAACCCCAATGGCGCCAAAGCTTGAAGATAACGTCAACGAAGGCTATGAACTGGTTCGCAACGCTTTTGATAATGCGGAACCCGAGATTAAAACAGTAGTTACCCTAATTACTGCGAATAGTTTGGAATTTCTGGTATCCGAACCTACTAAGATATGAAAGAAGGAAATCCTTAAGTTCTATGAAGCTGCAACTCAGGATTCTACTGGATTAAAGATTAGGTCTTCAATCCAGGGTAATAAAATCAAACTCACCATGAATAACATACGAAAAACTCTTCATCTGCCCAAAACTCAAGAAGATGAAAAAGTTACCTCTACCAAGACCAGAGAAGCACTCCAGTGGTGTGGATTGAATCCCACCATGAAGATTGGATCTGCAATGAACAGGAAAGGGATGAATCTGTAAGGAAAATTCCTTTCTGAAGTGGTTGGAAAGGTCATTCTCTGCAAGTCAGGGGGCATGATAGGGTTTCAGCCTATATGTTCAGCCTGATAACCAGGATTATCTTCAGATTGAACACAGATTGCTCTGCGGTAATCTTTGAAAAGATTAAGGAAGGTATCAAGAAGCCAAATCTGGGAAGAATCATGAGTCTCTACTTGGCTGGAAAAATTCCATAAGTAATGGAACAAACTACTGGTTCTAAGATCAACCACATGAGAAGAATGGATATAAGGATAATCTCCAGATGGGATAGAGTACTAACAAAGGACATGTCTGATGAAGAGAGGCCAGAGATTGCTAAAAAATCTCCTGCACAAGACATTACAGATTGTGCTCAGGTGCAGGGGAAGTCTTATCTTGAGGAAGAGCCAACACACTTAGAAAGTGAAATGGCTACTCAAACTATTCTTGAGGTAATCCAAGAAGTTAATCAACCAATTTTCAATAATGAAGATGAAACACTAACTGTGCCCTTGGTTGATGTTGACCAGACCAATCAACTCAACAATCAAGCACAGGATGTTATCATGAATGATACATCTACAGCTGCTGATGCTCCAAAGTTAAGAGTATCTCCAGTTCATACTCAACAAGAGTTTACCCTTGAAGAGTTGTTCCCTGATATGGAGCAAGTCAGGACTGAGGGGAAGAGCAAGGGACTCAGGGGGAGAAAGCAAGAACTGAGGGGGAGCAAACTGAAATTGAGGGGGAGCAACCTAGGAATGAAAAGGAACTGCCTCCTAGTCCTAAGGAAAGAGTTGATATTGCAAGTACCTCAGCTTCTGAAGATGAAGCAGAAATTCAATCAAAGAATAGAAAGTTGATGGTTTTCAAACGAAGAAGCCAAAGCTATAAAAGGGCATTGCAAACTGCTGCACAACCTGCTCCAGCCATTGATTATAGCTCTTTGTTGGTATCTTTGCAAGTCAAGTTAGATGAACAAAGAATAACCATAGATAAATATATGGATGAGACCCATAAAGATCTGCAATTCTCCTTGGCTCGAGATATTAAATCCATAAGATTTGAAGTAAATCAGAACAAGAAGAAAATGACAGATTGCTTCCACAAAGGTGGCAATGCTGTAGTCTATCTTGCAAAACAACAAAAATGCATAAAGACTCAAGTTGATGATATTGCTGTTAAGCAAGGCTATGTCCTAGAAAATCAAATAAGGATGAATGACAACCTAACTGAATCACATAATGTGATTGTTACAGAATTAAAGAATACTGCTACTGCCCTGACTGAGGCAAGGGCTAAAGACAAGTCAGCTTTTGATAAACAATTCCAGGAAGAACTAGTTGCTGTACAAACAGCTATTAAGAATTCTCAAAAAATCATTTCTGATCAGCTACTGAAATTAAGATCATTTTATAAAGATGATGTTAATCATCTAGATGAACAAATAAGATTTCAAAAAGATGACCTCAGAGCTCATATTGAGAGAGAAGTCATAAAGGGGGAGAGAGTGTTAGTCAAAGCAGGCTCAGATCATGCTAAATGGATATCTAATAGCATCAGATCCACCCTTGGATATCCACCCCTATGTGATAATGATAATGTAGATGAGTCAGGTGTGCAACCTACTTATTTTGAAGGTGATCACCCTGAAGTTGCTCAGGTCATTTACCCTCCAGTAGATTTTGATATGATTCAGCAAGAAGTACAGTCAATGTACAGTACTCCAGAGGGTACTAAAAATGTTATCATTGAGAAAGTAGAAATGTCAGAGGCAGCTTTGAATAAGGAGCAAGAAGCTCAACTTTCAAAGAAAAGATTCAGAGAACAGGCTGAGTTGAAGCCTGATTTTGAGCAGTGGAGTCCTGCTTCCAGGAATATTATCTTGACTGCCTGGAAAGTTGTAAAGGACCAGACCCATGAAAGGGGAAAATGGTACACTAAGCAATAATGGAACAAGCATGAAGCTAGGCAGGAAGCCATTCTATAATATAGAAGAAAGGCAAAAGGTGGGAAGCTACCTCCTAATGCTCAGGAGCTTAGCAAGTACTTCCCAAAGCCTTTTCACTATTTTGAAAGGCAAAGGATAAGGGCTGAAGAACAAAAGAAGAAAGATCTGAAGGGCAAGAAGCTAGCTGAAGATATTGAAGCTCTAGTATAAGCCAAGATCCAGTCAGGCAAAGGCATAGTCATCAAGGAGCCTGATCAGCCTTAGGATAGATTAACTAGATTTTACAACATTGTAATCTTTAGTTTTTAAAAAAAATCTATGTAAACTATTGTTAAGAAACTTTTGAAAGTTTAAACAAAACAATGATTAATGCTCATTATGTTTGCATCATTATTCTGTGATGACATTTTATATATGTTTTTGTTTATAAGTTACCCTGTTATGTAATATTTTTATACATCATAATGTGTGTTTATTATGAATGGTGTATATCATTGACTAAGGGTTATGACTTTTCCAAATAGGGGGAGATTGTTGGGTACATTGGAAAATGTGTACCAGATTTGAACAAGCCTCACCTTACTCAATGATATGCATCAAGGTGTATTTGTTCTTGTTTTGAGTTTATATGTGCAGGTTAAGAAAATGCAGGAATGCAGAAAAGTTTCTAAGTCCATAAGTCGACACCAGAAGAAGCTGTGCCGACACTTATGAAGGCTTGTGTTGACACTAGAGAAAAGCTGTGTCGACACTTGGAGTCAATTGTGTCGACACTTGGAAAGGCTGTGTCAACACCAGAAGAAACTATGTCGACACACAGAGGCAGAGTCGACACACAGAAAAGCTTAGTCAACATCAACTGTGTCGACACATAGAGGCAGTGTCGACACACAGAAGACTTTGTCGACATCAACTGTGTCGACACATAGCAGAGTTTCAACAAAGTTGATTTTTGTGAAGAGAAGAAGTGACTGTGTCGACATACAGAACTAGTGTCGACACATTCTACAGAAGCTGTGTCGAGAAGCAGTGTCAACACCAAGGGAGCTGTGTCTACACCACTAAGGCTTATGTTGACACTTAGTCTACTTGTGTCGACACATGATGAAGTTCAGTCTCGACACTTTGCTGACAGAGACAGAGTTTCAAGAAGTGACTGGAGACTTGACAGCTGCCATAACTAACCGGTCTACTGCAACTGTCAGAGTTGTCAGAAGTTCGTTAGAAACTGGATCAGCCGGTTACCATGGAGGAAGTATATATAAAGACATTCTCTATCAACAGAATTATACACATATATGATATGAGATAAAAAAAACACGAAAAACAGAAGAAGATTTTCAACAGAAGATCTAAGAAGACATTCTCAAGTGGTGATCTACTCAGAGTTTGTCAAGAGAATTCAAAGAAGAATTCAAAAGAATCTTCAGAAGAATTTGGAGAGAGAGAGAGCTCCATTTATTCAAGTGAAGAAAGGGACTTACATCAACAAGTCTCTTAAGTGCATATTCTGAACCAGCCTGCCAAGAAGAATTCAGATTGATTTCTGAATTTCAAGAAAGAAGCTGATTGAAGAACAACTTCATAGGAGATCAACCCTACTGTATTCAGATTCAAGAAACTTTGAAGAAAACTAAGACAGGTTGATCTCTAACATCAGATTCTTTTAAGAACTGATCAAGAAACCTTCCATCTTTTCTCTCTCAACCAGGGTGGTGGTAAATTTCAGATTTACATCTATTTTCTGTAGGATCTTTTTAAGATCTGAGTTGTAAGCCTGATTTATAAAGGCTGAGTTGTAGGAGATTAAGTTCTCTAAGTGGTAGGCCTTGTTGAAGGCTGAGGTAGGGCTGTGAGCCTGAGTTGTAGGAGATTTTCATCTCTGAGTTGTAGGCCTTATCGAAGGCTGAGGTAGGGCAGATTGCCTGAGCTATAGGAGTGTGGACTCACTCTGAGTTGTAGGAGACTTGTTTGGGTTCTGAGCTGTAAGATCTGCGGATCTGAGGTGAAGGAAAGAAGTTAGGCCGAATCTAGCACACTTCTAGATAGGCGAAGGGGGAAAGTGGATGTACCCAGACCTTGGGGAACCACTATAAATCAGTGTTCCATCTATGATTGTGTGTGGTATTGTTATTTATGTGCTGTGATAGCTGTAGAATTATATGTTTATATTAATTAACTGAATTAATATTCTGCCTTAGAAGAAAAAGGAATTGCACCTATTCACCCCCCTATGTGTTTAGGAACCAATTCTTTCATCAACATTAGAGAACGTGTATGTTGTTTGAGACATCCAAGCCTGTTCTTAGTGCATTACTTGTTTATATATATATTGTATACGAAGTGCTGACTTGCAGGTTGGAGGGGTTCCCCGGGGTCCATTAGGGGCAGCCGGGAGGAGATGTGTTTGTTACACAGTTTGAGGTCAGCGTTTGCTGACCCACGTTACAATCAAATTTTTACAGGGCAAGGATCGCAAGCAGGAACTAGCTCACCGGCCAAAAGGGCCTAAGCCTCATGAAGTGTTACCGTTTTGCTGTAGTTCTACTTTTATGACATTGTATGTTTGATGCTCTTGTTTTCTGGCTTGCATGCCGAGGTAGTCTAGGAGTGCTTATGCACATTTATGACTGGTGTTATTATTTGAACGTTGGACTAACTTTTGTTTTAAGGCCTTAAGGCCGCTTCGATACTCCTATATGTTGTGGATAACTTCTAGTCTGTTTGCTTTTTCCGCTGTGCTGTGGTTATGATTTTTTGAGATCGGGTAGTTATATCATCTTATAATGCTGAAGCTGTGGCGTCTGTATGTTGTGGGGCCCCGACCGGACCCATATTATACGATCATTACAGGGGAGGTGTTACAATTTCTATATACACTGACCTTGAACCTAACCTCGCTCTCATACAATTTCTAGACCGTTATAGTTGATGTCTATGTTGTAGGTTTTGTGTTGGTTTCCAGATACCCCGCTAGAGTACTGTTTGATACGTGAGCGTCGCACTCCTTTCTTGCAGAAAGGTTCATCCGGAGGATTGGAGTTGAGTCATTTTCGGCGGACGCGGAGCTGAAGGTGCGTATGCCCAATGGGTCATCCATGACCACCGGGAAGAAAGGGCGCATTTGTTGGGAGGTAAGCGGAGTTGACTTCGTGTTAATAGTAGCGGTCTTACCGTTCATCGAGTTTGATGTGATTTTGGGAATGGACTGGCTAGCGGGGCAATGTGCCAGTATTGATTGCCTATCCAAGGTGGTGACCCTAAGAAGCGAAGGGCAGGCGGAAATCAAATTTGAGGGACTTAATGGAGTGGTCTGTTCTCTGATTTCGGCCTTGTAGTTGGCGCGGGCAGTTAGCCAGGGTGGAGTAGCGCTTGTACTGTTATTGGAGGTTCGCCTTTCCAGGTTATCACTTGTGGAAGTGCCAGTGGTGGCAGAGTTTGAGGATGTATTCCCGGAGGAACTTCCTGGAGCGCCTCCTCGATGGGAGATCGATTTCTCGATTGAGTTAGTACCGGAGGCTAGGACGGTGTCGTGTCCTCCATTTAGGATGGCACCAAAGGAGTTGGCTGAACTCAAGGTATAGTTGCAGGAACTGTTTGAGCAAGGATATATCAGACCCAGTTCTTCATCGTGGAGTGCGCCGATGTTGTTTGTAAAAAAGAAAGACGGTAGTATGCAACTGTGCATAGACTACCGAGAGCTGAATAAATTGACCGTCAAGAATAAATATCCAATTCCTCGGATAGACGACCTGTTCGACCAGTTGGTGGGGTCGGTAGTGTATTCAAAGTTGGACTTGAAGTCAGGATACTATCAGTTGCGGATTCGGGACGAGGACATACCCAAGACAGCGTTTGGTACGAGGTATGGACACTTCGAGTTCTCGGTGATGTCGTTCGGGCTGACAAACGCACCATTTGTATTCATGGATTTGATGAATCGAGTATTTCGAAAATACTTGGACTCTTTTGTAGTTGTCTTTATTGACGACATCTTGGTGTATTACAAATCGGAAGTGGAGCATGAGACTCACTTGAGAATGGTATTGCAAGTGTTGAGGGAGAACCAGTTGTATGCAAAGTTCTCGAAGTGCGAGTTCTGGTTAGAGAAGGTGACATTCTTGGGCCACATGATTAGTGGGGATGGGGTGGCGGTAGATCCAACAATGGTGGAAGTCATCTGAGATTGGCCAATTTTGAGAACCGTGGCGGGAGTCCGAAGTTTTCTTGGACTAGCCGGGTATTATAGGAGATTCGTGGAAAACTTTTCGCGGATAGCTCTACCCCTCACCTCACTCACTCGTAAAGATCAGAAGTTTGTGTGGACTCAAGAGTGCATTCAGGCATTCGAGACGCTGAAAGAAAGACTGATGACGGCTCCAATCCTAAGTCTAACGAAATGGACCGAAGGATTTCAGATCTTCAGTGACGCATCGGGATGCGGTTTGGGTTGCGTGTTGGTGATACATGGTAGTGTAATAGCCTTTGGGTCTAGACAGCTGAAGCCTCACGAGAGGAATTACCCCGTTCATGACTTGGAGTTGGCGGTGGTAATTTTCGCGTTGAAATTGTGGCGGCACTATGTTTATGGTGCGAAGGTAGAGATCTTCACGGATCACAAAAGCCTGAAGTATCTCCTAGATCAGAAGGACCTGAATATGCGGCAGCGCAGGTGGGTCGAGTTCCTTGGAGACTATGAGGTGGCGATTCAGTATACGCCAGGCAAGGCCAATGTGGTGGCCGATGCATTGAGTAGAAAATACCCTGGGCAAGGGAATTAGATTGATGCTCATGATGAGCGGTTGGTGCGGGAATGGGAGTCCCTCGGCTTGGAGTGCGTAGCAAGAGGCGAGTCTAGCGTTGCTCGGTTAAACTGGATTGAAGTTCAGAACGTCTTGTCCGATCATATTCAGGAAGCGACTCGTTTGGATGTGGAGTTTCAGCCATTCGTGATGGAAGCTCAAAAAGGCGAGAGCAGCGCCTGGGAGATGATTGACGGGATTTTGAGGAAGGACGGAAGGATTTGTGTACCGCAGTTCGGCAAGCTCCGTGAGGAGTTGATGTTTGAGGCTCACTTTACAAAGTACTCCATTCATCCGGGAAGTACAAAGATGTACTTGGATATGAAGAGATCCTTTTGCTGGCCTGGACTGAAGCGGGACGTAGCTTTGTACGTGGATCGATGTCAAACTTGTGTCTTGGTGAAGGCCAAGTGTCAGAAGCCGGGCGGGTTCCTGAAGTCTCTTCCAATCCCCGAGTGGAAATTTGATGACATCTCCATGGATTTTGTGTATGGGTTACCTAGATCACAGCAGGGTAACGACGCGATTTGGGTGATTGTGGATCGCTTAACCAAAGTGGCTCACTTCATCCCAAACCGGATGGAGGACAACGTGGAGAAGCTGGTGGAGTTGTATGTTCGCAATATTGTTACAATTTGGTATCAGACTACTGGTTTTGGTTGGGCTTGAATTGAATTCGTGGGCGAATTCTTTTTAAGAGGTGGTGAGCACATTGTGTGCGTCATCGTTATAACAGTAAAAAGAACCCATGAATGTCCACTTAGGAATGAAAATACTCGTGTTTGCGGAACCTGCGTGTTCCTATAATTGCTGTTTGCAATTTATTTGGTCGCTTAACGGTGTTTTGTACCACTATAGGTGACCCGAAGTGGTGTTGGGCCGTCAGAACGCCGAGGTTCTGAGGCTAGTAGTGCACCAGAAGTTGCTCCCGCAACACCTTTGTCGGCTGAAAATATAAGATTGGTGGCTGAAGCGGTGCTAGCCGTGATAAATGCGCAGCCTGGGAGGCAAGCGCAGCAGCCAGCTCCTGTGATGGAGCAAGTACCTCTTCAAGAGGCGGAGCCGAGGAGGATGGAGCAAGTGGTTGTAGAACCAATAGTGCCAAGGAGGGCGACTGAGAGGCAGTTGAAGCATGTAATGAGCTTTAACCCTCCGTTATTCTCGGGGTTGGGAACCCCATCTCAGGCTGAAGACTGGCTCTCTAGGGTGAAGAGAGTCATGACAGCGACGGAGACGGAGGAGTGGCAGATGACCACCATTGCTACGTTCCTGTTGGACGGTGAAGCAAGGATGTGGTGGGAAGGCTTGGAGTTGCATCATCTGAGAGGAAGACAATTGATAGACGTTCCGATGGAAGAGTTCTCGGAATTGTTCTTAGCAAGATACCTCCCTTCTACTCAGAGGATTTCAATGGAGAATGAGTTCCTGAGGTTGGTGCAGGGTGAGCGAAGCGTGGATGAATATCTCCACGAGTTTACGCGGTTGAGTCGTTATGCGAGCTCTACCATCATGGATGAGGAGCGCAAGACTAATCGCTTCTACGAAGGTCTGAGGGATGAGCTGAGACTATTACTGTCGGGGCCAATGACGCAGGGTTTCTTAACCTTGGTCAATACTGCCCGGTCCTTGGAGAAGGACATGAAGAGTGTACAAGCAAAGAAAAGCTTGGGTGAAAAGAAATCTGAGTTTAAAGTGCCGACTACTTCGAAGTCTGGCTATCGGAGGGCTTTCAAGAAGCATAGGACTTCGGGTCCAGCTCCTTCTGGCGCTTCTGGGGCGACTACGGGTCGGACCCCGGGTGCGTGTTTTACTTGCGGCAAGACGGGGCACTTCGCCCGTGATTGTTGGAGCGGACGTCCTAAGTCCGAAAGGAGGCCAGGAGCTACCTACGAAGAGAAGGGAAAGGCGGTGGAGTCGACCGCATCCCACTATGCTCCGGCCCAACCAAGGGTCTATAATCTTGGCCAACAGGAGGCCATTAAACAAGCTGACGTGGTGACAGGTACGGTTTAATTTATAGCAAGTCAACTTTATATGCTTGTTATGTATATGTTACCTTACCACTGCTTGTTTAGGATTTGTAATGATTTGTGAAAATCCCGCACGAGCACTCTTTGATACGGGAGCTTCACACTCCTTCTTGTCCGAAGGATTTATATCACGCATCGGAGTCCCTTCTTCGATGGCGAAGGACAAGTTGGATGTGTTATTGCCCAATGGGTGTTCGATGCGAGCGGTTAGGATCTGCGAGGTTAAGACTCGTATTGGAGAGCAGGAGTTCGACCTGCGGGCGTCTTTACTTCCGTTAGTGGAGTTTGACGTCATATTTGGCATGGACTGGCTCTCGGAGCAGCAGGCCCATATAGATTGCGGTAGCAAGGAAGTCAAGCTGGGAGCGAGTCGTGAGACGACTTTTAAGGGCTTAAAGGGGTCGAGCAAAACATTGATGTCTGCTCTTCAAGTGGTTAAGGCAGTTCGTGCCGGAGCAGAACTGTTCTTCACTCTAGTGGAGGTTGCAAAGCCGAAGCCCGCTATGGATTATATTTCAGTGGTATCGGAATACCCTGATGTGTTCCCTGCAGATCTTCCTGGAGCCCCGCCACAACGGGAGATAGATTTTACTATCGAGCTAGTGCCAGGTGCAAAGCCTGTGTCACGATCTCCGTATCGGCTAGCGCCTAAGGAAATGGCGGAGCTGAAAGTTCAATTGCAAGAGTTGTTGGAGCAAGGGTATGTACGCCCGAGTTCTTCGCCTTGGAGCGCACCGGTCCTCTTTGTTAAGAAGAAGGACGGAAGCTTGAGGTTGTGTATTGATTATCGGGAGCTAAACAAGCTGACTGAGAAGAACAAGTACCCGATCCCCCGGATTGATGATCTCTTTGATCAGTTAGTCGGGTCGACGGTGTACTCGAAGTTAGATCTCAAGTCGGGGTACTATCAGCTGCGGATAAGGGAGAGTGATATCCCGAAGACAGCGTTTAGTACGAGATACGGGCATTATGAGTTTACGGTCATGCCGTTTGGGCTGACTAATGCGCCGTCAGTATTCATGGACTTGATGAACAGGACGTTCAGGGAGTACCTAGACCATTTCGTGATCGTCTTCATCGACGATATTTTGGTGTACTCGCAAAGTGAGAAGGATCACTTCAAGCATCTCCATTTGGTGTTGGAGACACTCAGGAGAAACCAGTTGTATGCCAAGTTCTCGAAGTGCGAGTTTTGGCTATCCTCAGTAGCGTTCCTCGGGCATATAGTGAGTGGAGAGGGTATTGCGGTGGATCCGGCGAAGATTGTTGCGATACGGGAGTGGCCTGAGCTTGCTACGGTAGCAGAAGTCCGGAGCTTTTTGGGGCTTGCCGGTTATTATAGGCGCTTCGTAGAGAACTTCTCGCGAATAGCGCTACCTCTCACTACTTTGACGAGGAAGGAGCATAAGTTCGTTTGGACGCCGGAGTGCGCGCGAGCTTTTGAGGAATTGAAGTGTCGGTTGACCACGGCGCCTGTGTTGAGTTCGCCGGTTGGGACCGAAGGCTATGAGATATATAGCGATGCTTCAGGCAGCGGTTTGGGTTGCGTGCTACTGCAGCACGGCAGCGTGATAGCTTATGGCTCGAGACAACTAAAAGTGCACGAGAGGAATTATCCGGTCCATGACTTGGAGTTAGCGGCCGTGATTTTTGCCTTGAAGCTGTGGAGACACTATTTGTACGGTGTGAAGATTGATATCTACACCGATCACAAGAGCCTAAAGTATTTGATCGATCAGAAAGATCTGAATATGCGGCAGCGTAGGTGGATGGAGTTCCTGGGGGACTATACTTTTAAGATCCACTACGTGCCTGGCAAAGGGAATGCGGTTGCGGACGCGTTGAGTCATCGAGCCCCAGCTCAAGCTAATTGGCTATCAGTGCATGATGAGCGGTTGGTACAGGAGCTGGAGGCGTTGGAGATTGTTTGTGTGGATAGACAATCTAGTGCTGAAGCAGTGCTGAATTGGACTGAAGTCCAATATGACCTGGCTGATCGGATTCGGCAGGCTTTAGATATGGATGCTCATATGAAGCAGTTCATGATAGAGGCTTTGGATGGGTCAAATTCCCAATTCGTCGTGGAGGATGGATTGCTTTGGAAAGACGGTCGTTTGTGCGTCCCAAGTGTGGGCAATTTACGGGTGGAGTTGTTGTACGAGGCGCACCATACCAAGTACTCGATTCACCCGGGGAGCACGAAGATGTACCGTGATGTTAAGAAACTATTTTGGTGGCCGGGTTTGAAAAAGGATGTGGCGCTATATGTAGCGAAGTGCCAAACCTGCGCCTTAGTAAAGGCGGAGTGCCAAAAGCCGGGAGGATTTCTTAAGTCCTTGCCTATTCCGGAGTGGAAATTCGACGACATCTCTATGGACTTTGTGCATGGTTTGCCAAGGTCGCAGAAGGGGAACGACGCCATTTGGGTGGTGGTCGATCGATTAACAAAGGTGTCGCACTTTATTCCGCATAGGAAGGACGATCCGGTGGAGAAGCTGGCGAAGCTTTATGTGGATAATATAGTACGGCTTCATGGTGTGCCCCGCAGCATCGTGAGTGACCGTGATGGGCGGTTCACGTCCAATGATTGGAGGCTGGTGCAGCAAATGTTGGGAACAAAGCTGAAGTTTAGCACAGCCTTCCATCAACAAACGGATGGGCAGACCGAGAGGGTCAATAGAACGATGGAAGACATGCTTCGCATGTGTGTCTTGGACTTCGGAAAGCAATGGGAGGACCATCTTTATTTGGTGGAGTTCGCATACAACAACAGCTACCAAGCAAGTATTCAGATGGCGCCTTTCGAGGCCCTTTATGGTAGAAGATGTCGCACGCCGTTGTCTTGGTTAGAAACGGGCGAGTCAAAGTTGTATAAGCGATCGAAAGTGGAGGATGCTACTTCCTTGGTAAGAACCATTCGGGAGAGGTTACTCATGGCTCAGGACCGGCAAGCAAAGTACTATAATGCCAAGCACAGGAACGTGGAGTTCGCTGTGGGCGATTATGTATACTTGAAGATCAAGCCGTTCAAGGGTGTCTCGCGGGTGCGGCGATTGAAAAAGCTAAGCCCGAGGTACCTTGGACCGTTCGAGGTTCTGGAGCGAGTGGGAGAAGCGGCCTATAGGTTGAAGCTTTCAGTGGAGCTAAGTGGTTTACACGATGTATTCCACATTTCGGTACTTCGGAAGGCGGTGCAAGAGCCTACGCAAGTGATCGTGGTCGATCAAGTGCCGGTGGATAGTGGGCTAACGACAAAGGTCAAGCCCGTGCGGATTGAAGACTCGGAGGTCAAGCGGCTACGCAATAAAGAGATCAGGATGGTCAAAGTCCGGTGGGACAATTGCGGTCGTGAGGAGCTCTCCTGGGAGCGAGAGCAGACGATGCTTGACGAATATCCGGAGTTGTTCCGCTCAGGTACAAATTTTGTTTTGTACATGTTTTTCCCTTTATGTAATTTCGTGGGCGAAATTCTTTTAAGAGGGGTAGAGTTGTAACGCCCCGAAACTCAAAGGAGCAAAGGGGGACGTTTTGGGCCAGTTTTGGTTTCTGGCTGAAGGCACACGGCCTGGGACACGGGCGTGTCCCAGGGCGTGTCAAGCGTGTGTCGACACTTAGTCGCGAAGTCGTCGAGTTATTCTCGACGATTCGTCGAGAATGGGCACACGGCCTGCGACACGGGCGTGTCGCAGGGCGTGTCGACCCGTGTCGACACTTAGCCGTGAAATCGTCGAGTTATTCTCGACGATTCGTCGAGAATGGGCACACGGCCCGCGACACGGGCGTGTCGTCGGGCGTGTCGACCCGTGTCGACGAGCGTCAAGGTGAAATCGTCGAGATTCACTCGACGATCGTCGAGACAAGGCACACGGCCTCGGACACGGGCGTGTCCAAGGCCGTGTCAGCGAGTCGTCGTTCTCCCCTCGACGAAATGTCCCGTGTACACGGCCTGGGGGCCCAGGCGTGTCAATGTGACACGGGCAAGGACACGGGCGTGTCCTAGAACCCGTACAGTGCTCGGGTTGGAAACGGGGGAAAAATCATGGGTACACGGCCGGCTACACGGCCGTGTCAGCTGGAACACGGGCGTGTCAGCTCGAACACGGGCGTGTTCGATACCCGTGTGCGTGTTCAGAAGATTCGATTTTGACGGCGAATGCGGCACACGGCCCTGGACACGGGCGTGTGCCAAGCCGTGTTCGGTCCAGATTGGGCATTTCAGCCCCGAATCAAAGCCGCTCGTTTTCTTAGGTTGAGATCCGACGGCTGGGGATGGTTCATGGGAGGATATACACGGGTTTGACTTAAGAAAAATCCACTTTTCATCACTTGATCTCTCTCCAAACCCTTGGAGAAAGAAGAGCCAAGGCTAGAGGAAGAGGAGCTAGATCCGCCATTGGAGGAGCTTCGGAGCTCCGAATCGCAAGCCGACTCCGGATCCACGGAGGCAACGCAAGCGCGGTGATTTCTATCCGATTACATTTCGATGGCGCCAAAGAGGAACGCAAGGGTAACGATCCTCACTTGTGAGCATGATAGCTCTCTTTCTTAGCATAGGAAGCCCTCTCTCGCGAGTTTGCGAAGAGTTGGAGGCGTTCCTTCGGGTAGATATGTAAAGTCCCCGTTGTTTAGCGTCCGTATGCGAGAACGGACATATGCATTTTGGTTGAAGCCTACCCGGACATGTTAGTTCGGATCGGTGATGTTGCATTGTGTAAGGCCGGAGAAGACTCCGTGCTATTTGGTGTTTTCGGGTTTTCTACGCGGTAGATTGCAGCAGGGAGCCTTGGGGACTAACCCAAAGGTGCACCCGGAAAACTGGGCGGACACGAGGTCTTGCCAACTTGGTGGCCTGAGTGCCAACATGAACATAACGGGGTTATGTGTCATGCGGTAGAATGGGACTCGGTGAAAGTTTGACCCGCGCAAATGGCTTAAATTGCCGTTGCGATGTGAGCACGGGTTAGATGGAGCCGTACCCGCTTTATGTCGTTCGGGTTAGAGAGACCTAAAGTTACATGGCACTCGCCGTTGGCATAGATGGGGGTCTTCGGTGGTCAATGGCTTAAATTGACGTGACCAATACCATGAAGACAAATTGCTCATAGGAATGACCGTCTAAGTGGCGGTGGTGAGTCCGGAATGTTAATGGCTTTAATTGACGTGACATCGACCGGTTCGCCGAGAATGTGCCCTGAGTGCACGGGACGTGTGGCCGTACGAGCCAACGTCTGTGATGAGATGGCTATGGTTATATGCATTGCTCGCTTGTGCTAATGAAATGCAGGGAAGGAGCATCGCCGCCCCGAGTTGGGGGCGGGATCGTTATAATTTGGTCAGCATTGCTGACCGTTGCTTTGTTTGCCACCGTGCGGTGGTTTGTTTGCTTGCAGGTGCAGCTGGACCAAGCGGTCAATAGCGGGCTAAAGCCCTTTTTGCGAAGCTGGCCCTCGAAGGCCCAAGTGGAAATGTTTTCTATTTTATTCATGTATGGCCGGCCTGCGTGCCGAGGTTGGTAAATCATGTAATAGACAAATGAAACATCTTGTAAGGCCTTAAGGCCGACTTTTGAGTATTTTGTAATGACATTCCTTTTGGTTTTAGTGGACATTCATGCTTGTGCTGGGTTCTTGTTTTGCAACTTATAAACTGCTTCCGCTAGAATGCTCTGTGTAGGACGTTGAGATTAGTTGGATGGTTTCCATACGTAACCACCCGGTCTGTCTGTGGTATATGGCGTCGGGCCCCGGCCGGACCTACTGCTATATGCTATGCGACGGATAGGGGGTGTTACAGCATGAGATTCCTAAAAGTATAGTCAGCGATCGTGACGGACGTTTCACGTCCAAGGACTGGAGATTGGTTCAGAAAAGTTTGGGCACGAAGCTAAAGTTCAGTGCGGCTTTTCATCCTTAAACTGACGGGCAAACCGAAAGGACGAACCGTACCATGGAGGATATGCTGAGGATGTGTGTTCTTGACTTTGGCAAGAAATGGGAGGATCACCTCTTCATGGTGGAGTTCGCGTATAACAATAGTTACCAAGCAAGCATAAAGATGGCGTCATTCGAAGCTCTGTATGGGAGGCGGTGTCGAACACCGATGTCATGGATAGAGGCGGGAGACAGCAATCTTTTGGGAAAAGAGGTGGTAGCTGATGCTTGTGAGTTAGTACGGACCATTCAAGAGCGCATGAAAGTGGCTCAAGATCGACAAGCAAAATATTTTAATGCTCGCCACCGGAAGTTGGAGTTCGCGGTAGGTGATTAAGTCTATTTAAAGATCAAGCCGTTCATCTGCGTTTCACGGATTCGTCGACCCAAGAAGTTGAGTCCAAGGTTTTTGGGACCTTTTGAGGTTGTTGAACGGGTGGGAGAAGCAGCATACCGGTTGGCATTGTTCGCAAAGTTGAGTGGATTGCATGACATCTTCCACATCACCGTCTTGAGGAAAGCCTTGGTAGAGGCTAGTGTGGTGATCGAATGAACATCAGTGCCGATAGAGGAAGACTTGAGGATGCGAGTCCCTCCAATTGCTATAGAGGACTCAGAAATTCGGCAGTTGCGGAACAAAGAAGTCAAACTCGTAAAAGTCCGATGGGACAACTGCGGCCGTAAGGAGCTCTCTTGGGAGCGAGAACAAACCATGTTGGAGGAGTATCCAGAGTTTTTTCGTTCAGGTATCATTTAAATTTTGTGTACCTCTTTTTGCTTTTTGGTAATTTCGGGACGAAATTCTTTTAAGGGGGAGAGAGTTGTAACGCCCCAAAATTTGAAAGAAGGACGAGCAGTGTCGAGAGCCAAGTTTGGGTCTTGGTGAGGGTCACACGGCCTAGGACACGGGCGTGTCCATGGCCGTGTCGTACCGGGTTCATCGAGAGCCCGGGAAGTCGACGATTTTTTGCTCAGTTCGTCGACTAGTGGGGGAAACGCCCTCCGACACGCCCGTGTTGGAGCCCGTGTCGCAGGCGTGTTCCCTCGAGTGTCGACACAAGGGAGGTGTCGACACAGAGGTGTCGACACAATGGTGTCGACACAGAGGTGTCGACACAGTGGTGTCTATGCAAAGGAGGAGGTGTCGACACAGTTGTGTCCACACAGGGGAGGTGTAGACACAGATGTGTCGACACAGAGGTGTCGACACGGTTGTGTCGACACAGGCAGGGAACACGGCCTAGAGCACGGGCGTGTCCATGGCCGTGTCAAGTGTGTTCGACGAATTTCTGTGAAGTCGACGAAGAGGCAGTCAATGATCGTCGAGACTTCGAACACGGCCTGAGACACGGGCGTGTCCCTGGCCGTTTCCTTCTCGGGTTGTAGCCGGGACGTGTAAGGGGTTGGACACGACCTGAAGCCCAGGCGTGTTCGGGTTGGACACGGCCGTGTAAAATGTGATACGGGCATGTCATGAACCTGTGTCCTGGTTTGGGTGCGACAGTTTTGGCGTCGATTGGGGAACACGGCCTTGGACACGGGCGTGTTACAAGCCGTATTCGGCCCAGGTGTTTTGTTTTTCAGTTCGGATCGTGGCCATTCTTTCCCTTCTTTTGGGATCTGATGGTCCAGGGTTGCCCTTGCTAAGTTAAGTACGAGAATAGGGTTAGAAACCCTCATTCTTCTCCAAGCAATCTCTTTCTAAGATCTAGAGAGAGGGGAGTGCAAGGAAGAAGGTGAAGGAGAGATCCGACTGTTGGAGAGGCTTCGGTGCTCCAAATCGCGAGCCGAGTCCGGATCCGTGGAGGCAATGTCGTTGCGAAAGTTTTCATCCGACTAAGTTTCCATGGCTAAGAAGAGCGGTCGGAAGGTAACGACACTTCTCCTCTTGGTTTTAGGATGCATGTTTTAACATCTTTTATTTTCTAGTTTTTGGGCACCAAACTCTCAAATGAGAGGGGTTTGGGTCACCAAGGTTCAAGAGGAACCTCTGGGTCGATTGAGTCCGTCCCCAACATGTTTTTGCATTAGATATCCGCTCTGTTAGTGGACTAGGCATGGTGGGTGAAGCCGTAGTCGCGACTGTTAGTCCGACTCGGTGATGTTGCATACGAGCTTTAAGGATTCGTAGAGATTCGTTGCGGCAAGATGCCGTTTGTGATGTTTGTGATGTTTTTCCCCTTTTCTCGAGTGAGTACGTGTAGTCAGAACCGGACAAGCTTAGCTCCTCAATGGCGGTTGATGGTTTCCTTGGTGAACAAGGTTAGCTCCACATTTGTGGTAGATGGTTTCCTTGGTGCGCGGGAACGCTGCAGTACGAATGAGGGTCTAGGGTGGATTTGTCTTGGATTATGATGTGCCAAGGCATGGCTGTTTCTCCGTGGTCCGCTGGGTATCCCGTGATGTGCACGTCATGTGTGGAGAGTGTCTCGACTGAGACTAGTCCACTTCTGTGAGACTGACGAGAATGCCAAGCATGGGGCAAGCCCGGACAATGAGGCCATGAGCGGGTGGGGTCCAGTAACGCTTCTTAGAATCGGTCAGTGTGTTTGTTGGAATCATGACATGAGAAGTCAGAGCTTGCAGGCAAGCCCGAGTCTAAGACCTTGAGCGGGCAGGGCCTTTGCAAGAGTTCCGTGTGGTGGCTTGTATGCCGTTAGGGGAATGTTGGTAACCCCCTTTGTTTGCGGCTTTATGCCAATGAGGAAATGATGAGTACCCATATGATGTGATGAGGTGCTAGATGCATACGCGATAGGGTGTCTTAGGTGAAGCCCGAGTTTTTGCATACATGTTGTATAAGTAGGCCCTTTCAATATATGCTCAACATTAGAGAACGTGTATGTTGTTTGAGACATCCAAGCCTATTCTTGGTGCATTACTTGTTTATATATATATTGTATACGAAGTGCTGACTTGCAGGTTGGAGGGGTTCCCCGGGGTCCGTTAGGGGCGGCCGGGAGGAGATGTGTTTGTTACACAGTTTGAGGTCAGCCTTTGCTGACCCACGTTACAATCAAATTTTTACAGGGCATGGATCGCAAGCAGGAACTAGCTCACCGGCCAAAAGGGCATAAGCCTCATGAAGTGTTACCGCTTTGCTGTAGCTCTACTTTTATGACATTGTATGTTTGATGCTCATGTTTTCCGGCTTGCATGCCGAGGTAGTCTAGGAGTGCTTATGCACATTTATGATTGGTGTTATTATTTGTGCTTTGGACTCACTTTTGTTGTAAGGCCTTAAGGCCACTTCGATACTTCTATATGTTGTGGATAACTTCTAGTCTGTTTGCTTTTTCCGTTGTGTTATAGTTATGAGTTTTGAGATTGGGTAGTTATATCTTCTTTTAATACTGAAGTTGTGGCGTCTGTATGTTGTGGGGCCCCGGTCGGACCCATATTATACGGTCATTACAGGGGAGGTGTTACAGTTTGCCTAAGCTATCTTCCTTTGGTGATGGTCGTGTTTGTGCGGGGTGTCAATACGGTAAGGCTCGTCTCCTTTCGTTTGATAAATCACAAACGAGGAGTAAGAGACCATTGGAGTGCATCCATGGTGACTTGATGGGACCAACCGTCACTGCTACCCTTGGTGGGAGCAAATACATGCTTGTTCTGATTGATGACTACTCAAGATACACTTGGGTATATTTCTTGAAGGAGAAGTCTGAAGCCTTCTGGTTGGTTGTGGAGTTCAAGGAGCTGGTGGAGGGCCGGCTTGGCTTGCGGATTAAGAAGTTTAGATCAGACAACGGTGGTGAGTTTGTCTCCTCCGAGTTTTCTAACTTCTACAGGAAGCACGGGATCCAAAGAGAGCTTACTTGTGCTCATACTCCACAAAAAACGGAGTAGCGGAGCGGAAGATCTGTCATCTGACGGAGACTTGAAAATGCTGGCTTCATGCAAAAGACATTCCTAGGTCCTTTTGGGAAGAGGGGATGTCTTGTGCTTCTTATGTCATCAATCGGAGGTCGCTCAAGCAAATCAACATGAAGAATCCTTTTGAGATGTTGCTGAAGAAGAAGCCAAGCGTGGACCGCCTTCGGGTGTTTGGATCAACTTGCTATGTGCATGTCCCGGATGCTTCAAGGACGAAGCTTGATGCAAAGGTAAGGAAGCTTGTCTTTGTAGGCTACGATGAGCGGAAGAAGGGATGGAAATGCATGGATCCTGCGACGAAGAAGTTTGTTGTATCAAGAGATGTGGTCTTTGACGAACTGACATCGTATGGAGGTGGGTCGGTTGATCTACTAGAGAGCAAGTTTGATGGAGAGCAGAAGGTTGCTGCTGAAGATCTGGAAGAGGAGCTTGGTGTTTCACCAGCAGCTCCTGTTGCTTCAAGCTCTGGGGCAGAGGCTTCTGGTTTAGGAAGCAGGGGGATCATTGCTCAAACTTTACCCGGGAATGGAGCTGAGCCTAAAGGAGCGACAGAGGTGGTGAGCAAGGAGCAACCGCTTTGGAGATCAAAGAGGGTTGTTAAGCCACCAGCTCGATACTGTGAAGGAAATGCAGTGAGCTTTGTCTGCAGTTTCTTTGCAGGTCCTCTGGATGAGCGAGAGCCTACAAACTTCAATGAGGCCACTGGAGTCAAGGAGTGGGAAGATGCCATGAAAGAGGAGATGGCTGCTCTGAAGAAGAATGAAACTTGGGACTTTGTGCCCAGAGTTCATGACATTACTCCAGTGACTTGCAAGTGGGTGTATAAGTTGAAGAAGAAGACTGATGGAAGCATCGAAAGATACAAGGCTCGCCTTGTTGCTCGAGGGTTCTCACAATAGTATGGAGAAGACTATGCGGAGACATTTAGTCCAGTTGCAAAGATGACTTCGGTTCGGGTGGTGATCGCCTTGGCTGCTTGCCAGGGATGGAGGATGTGACAGCTTGATGTGAAGAACACTTTTCTTTACGGAGATATTGATAAGGACATCTTCATGGATCAGCCACTTGGTTTTGTTTCTGAAGTTCATCCGGACCATGTCTGCAAACTCAAGAAGTCTCTCTACGGGTTGAAGCAGGCTCCTAGAGCTTGGTATGGGAAGATAGCAGAATACCTTCAATTCTGCGGTTATCTTGCTTCCAACTCAGATTCAAGCTTGTTCATCAGGAAGAAGGGAGAGCTTCAGGTCTTGGTCCTGTTGTATGTTGATAACATGATCATTACAGGGAATTCGGAGAAGTAAGTAGCTAGGCTCAGGGCTGAGCTTGTTATACTCTTTGAGATGAAAGACTTGGGAGAGCTTCATCACTTTCTTGGTCTTGAAGTGGAAAGGAAGGAGAGCGTGATACTCATTTGCCAGAAGGGATATGCGGATCGCATTGTGAATCGATTCGGCATGGGTGAAGGAAAGAGTTGCTCTACTCCTTTGGATCATGGGCTGAAGCTTCGACGAGATGAAGGAAGGATTCTTCCTGATCCCTTTGTGTTCAGGGCTCTATTAGGGAGCTTGATCTACCTGATGATTACAAGGCCAGACATTGCTTATGCTGTTGGCCGAGTAAGTCGGTTTATGGATGAACCAAGGAAGTCTCATCTGGTGGCGGCAAAGAATATCTTGAAGTATGTCAAGGCTACTTCCGATATGGGACTCTTCTATAAGAGGGACATGGGCTTATCTTTACTTGGATAGACGGAGGCTGATTATGGTGGTGACTCGGATGATCGAAGATCAACTTTGGGTTATATTTTCACTTGTGGATCAGCTTGCATCTCGTGGTGTAGCAAGAAGCAGGATTCTGTGTTCGTATCTACTACGGAAGTAGAGTACAAGGCTTCGGCCTTGGCTGATCGGGAAACCATCTGGCTGAGGACGATTGTAGAGGATGTCCATGAGGAAGTGCAAAGTCCTACTTTGCTCCAAGGTGACAATGAGAGTGCTCTCAAACTGGTGAACAATCCTGTGTGTCACGCAAGGACCAAGCATATTGAGATCGAGCACCATTTTATAAGGGAGAAGGTGTTAGAGGGATCTCTTATGGTCGGGCATGTTCGAAGTGAAGACAATCTTGCTGATATCTTCACGAAGCCGATGTCGAAGGGGCCATTTCAACGGTTACGAGGATTGCTAGGCTTGATCACCACTTCTCACTTCAAGGGGGAGTGTTGAAATTTGTGAAGTGAAAGTGGGTGATGGAGCAGGTCGGGCAGTCTGGGTGGCCTGTATTTATGGCCTGGGCGGACTGGTGTGCAGCTTGGGTGGTCTGTGCCTAGGAAAGTCTTGGTGACTTGGGCGTCTAGTGGAGCGGCCTGAGCGGACTGTGTTTGGCGGTCTGTTGGCGGTGCTCAGCTTGATCTGCGGCCTTGCAGTTAGCCGGTTCTTGGGGTAACCAGGCGGATTGGTAGTTGTATCTGCGGTATTGTGACGGACTGGTTTTGCGTCCGCTGAGTCCGCCTTTGTGGACTGGCTTTGGAGATGGGCTTTGGTTCTTGCCGAGCTCTCCGGTGATGCTGTGGTTTTGTGTCCGCGGAGTCCGCATTTGCGGACTGGCTTTGGAGGTGGGCTTTTGTTCTTGTCGTGCTCTCCGGAGGCAGTGGGTGTCATATCCTTTTGGCAGACTGTCCTGATGATTGACGGTCTGGGTATTTCGTGTCTGCCATGCTCGAGCCAGTTGCTTGATGAGCTGCTGGACTTGGTCATTTTCTGTGACAAGTCCATGGTGTTCGCAGTGTCTGCAGAGTCCTCTGTTAATCGGGAGGACTGTCTGTTGGTCGTGGACTTGTGGCGGACTGTGGCGTTGTTCTCGAGCTGTGCGGACTGCCTCCTTGTCCGTGTATAGTGTGCGGACTGATGCAGGATGGTTTGTGGCTGTCTGCATGATGAGCTGAGTGGCGGACTGGCGCTGTGCTTGCGTGTTGTGCGGACTGGCGTAGTGTCCGCATGGTGGCGGACTGTCCTTGACCTAGCGCCTGGCGGGTTGTTTGAAGTCTGGCCAAGTCCTTGCGGACTTGGCGGACTGGGATTTGTTAGCGCGCGGGCTGGGGCGGTGACTCTATTCACTAGGGTGTTGACCACACTACTCACCTCGCTTATAAATAGACCCCCCCCCGACACATCTATAGTAACTAAGTGAACAGTAAGTTGAGTCTTGGTTAATTGTTGCGACTTGGATAACTGTTTGTTATGTGCAGGTCGCACGACTAGCACTGTGGAGCCTGGAGTTTTGCTTTGACTTCGGTCAGGATCAGTGAAGTTTGCGGTCTCGACGGTCTCAGCAGGTCGCTTCTGCGGCTTGTCAGTTTTCTCTGCTTCAGCATTTCCAAGTTCAATAACCTGTCCGCCGGACTCAGGCAGGTAGGCGGTCTGTTCTTCAGTATAGCAGCAGTCAGCGAATAACGGTGTGTCCGCGCGACCTCGCGGTTTCGGCGGACTACGTGTTCTATTCGGCTTCTAGCAGCAGCAGTTCAGGCGGCTTTGTCGACCTTGGCGAACTGGGCGGTCTCGGCGGTCTCGAGTTCTGTCCGCCCGGATTGTTTTGTTTATGTTTCTTTCCTATGTACTGGCGAAATCATGTCTCGCCATGTATACCTCGTTCTGTAAAGAAGTTATAAATATATGATCTACTTGTTTCTTCTATTTGCATTTGGTGTTGAGCCTGCTCTCTGGGTTTCTGCATGATCAATGTGTGATCTTGGTAGTTCTGAGAATATTAATTTGACGTCAGGCTATCTCGTTGACCACTTTGACAAAATTCAACAGCTCTTCTGTTTGCTTTCCCGTTTTCCGCGATTTGCAAATTTTTACAGTCTTCGGCCGTATAGAAGCGGGCTTCGCCCTCTTCCACACAATTCATCAGCTTGGCGCGACAATCGCCCCTTGTGGCCCCTGGAGCGTGCATGCAAATCAAACAACCATAGATCTCTGGGTGGCCGCGAGGAGCGGTTGCGGTGCCGAGCTGGTGAATTACGTGGAAGCAGACGAAGCCCGCTTCTTTGTAGCCGAAGGCCTCCTGAAGCATCAGGCACGGGCGAAAAATATGTAGAGGCCGGTGAAACCCACCTGAATGCTGCCGAAGGCCGCCCGTGAGTTTCGAGCACGGGAGTAATCCGCGCGAAGAAGCTCGTTAATAAATAAGCAGAGGTAAAACTTTAATTGTTATATTGTCCATGCATGCATGTGTGTGAATTAAAACGAAATACGTTTCCTAATTTTAAGTGTCCGTTTGGTTTGCCATTTGACCTCCGGTGTGGGAGAGACGCCGACACAAGGATAGAAAACAAACGCGCAGTGTCTACTTCTGCTGTAGGCCTGCGGAACAGAGAAAACGTCCGGTTCCGAACACACGGCTCCCCCTCTTAATCCGAACCATGGCGGCATCTGCGCCAGCCAATCTGCACCCGCTGAACCAAACAAATCCCAAGTACATAAATTTCATACTTTTATTTAGTTCAGTTAGAATCAAAAGACTCGTACCATTTTTTATTTGTATTCTAAAACAAAATCTAAATAGCTTGTATTGTAGGCCATTTAAATATTAAATGAACAGAAACAATTCCCAGACCTTAAATTAGGAATTCTCACCCAACTACAATTAAACACTTTGCCTGCACTTCATTTTCTTCCTTCATCAAAGCCCGCACTGGTGGTCTCATCATTTCATTTCTAACAACTTCATCAACCTCCTGTTCTCTTCTGCCATGAATCATCTCCACATCAACACCCTTCTCTGTTGAACAGTGGCTTCCTTCTTCTAAATCCAACCCCAAATTAATTATCACAGCCCCAGCTACATTCTCTCTTGGCAATGGGGTCAGAACAATCTCACTTCCATCCCCACTTTCCCTTGCACAAAATCCATCTTTCTCCACATCATACAAATTCACAGTCCTCACCTCCTGTGCCAAAGAACATGACCAACAAAACAACCACTGAATGAAATCACTGAGAGCTAAAAACCCATTGCAGAAGCTATTACCAGGAAGCTTAAATCTTCTCCTCATCTGAATCCTCCAAAATCCTCCATAGAGAAGTCCAAGCAAGCAAAGAACAATCCCTGCCATCTCAACTATGTATCTAATTGTATCATTGTGTATATTGAGAGCTGTTATACCGAACACCAAGACTGGTGCACAACAGAGGAGGATGAATGTGATTATATGAACATACATGTTTCCAAATCCGAGCCTCTCCATATTCCATCCGAATAGGCAGAATGTGCAGAAAAATGAGAGGAAGAAAACTGTATTATCATCCCAACAGTCAAGGAGTCCTCCAGCCCATTCAGGTGAAGCCACAATCACTCTCTTATTGTATAGATTCAACTCATTCTCCACACTAAAAACTTCATAATTCTGCTGAAGTACTTCGCCAAACTCGGATTTGTTGTTCCTCCCCAAAGGGCCGAAAACTTTGTAGACAACGGCAATGATGGGGGAGCTGGTTCCCAGAGCAATGAAGAGGATTTGTGGCAAATCTGGCCTTGTGTTGCTAGTAAATGTCCAGTAGAGAGCACAAAGGCCATACTGAGACAAGCAAGTGATTTGAAGAAGGATGACAACAAACATCATATGAGCTCTCTCATGTGGCCTTCTTGTCCCATTCTTGCAGTATGCGCTTCTTAGCTGGACGATATCTTTTGATCCATATCGGCATAGGAGAACCAAGTGGTGGGAGATTTTGGGTTGCTGATACAAGCACATGATGGTGAAGAGTGCATTGAGGATTTGGTTCAAGATCTCTGTCCATTGTTTTCGATCCGAGTTTTTTTGGATGGTATGGTTGAGGAGCCCTGTCATGAGGAGGAAGAGAGCAATAGAGCAGGTAGCCACAAATAAGAGCCAGATTAGAAGAGCTATGTTCATTGGGTGTTTGACCCAGTTCATGCAATATGTGAACAAAGTTTCCCACTTCAAATTTCGGATAAAAGGGACAAGGAAGTGGCGGCCGCCATTGTTGGTGTTCGCTGTGGAATCAGGTGGTGATGGATTACTGCTTATGGCTTTGATTTGGTTTCGGCTGCTGAAGAAGAAGGAACAGGATGCAGACTTGAATCTGAAAAACCCATCTTTTGATGAAGTGGCTCTTATGAAATCAAGGAACTGGCTTTCGGGGAATTTCTGACATTGGAGTCCCCTTTCTTCTCCTCCTTTTGTCTCACCCATCACACTTGTCTCCATTCTTTTTTATAATGGGTCTTTGGCTGGGTCTTTGGCTGTATAAATATCACTTTAATAATGTGTTTTAAATTGTTATAAGCACCAAGTCATTGGAATAAAAATTCAACATTTAATTGATACAAAAACCATTGAAGAAAATTTCTTGTACAAATTTCCCCCTAATAAGAAGGAATTTTAAGGCACACAACAGTATTTATAGAGATTTATGCAAGTAAAACACAAATCTTTAGATAGAAATTCTGTTAACCTACACTCTTGCGGTGCTCTGCAGTAATGAAGTTGAGGTTTAAATCATGTACAAGTATATGTATGTATATATCTGTGTTGTTGTCCGATCCCAACTGTATGAAGTAGTTTGAACAGATGGCTGAAAATGAATATTTAGGAAGTTCGGAGTAGGAGGAGGCAGAAAAAGAAGGAGAACAGCAACAGCAGAGGAGGAGAAGAAGGCAGAAAAGAGGAAAAAGACAGACACTGTGTTCTGAAAAAATGTCAATTCATTCCTCCCGAAGCCGGCCAAACGAAGGAACCTTACACCTTCTGGGTTATAGTTCTATAAATTTATTGTTCCATTGGAATTACTTTAATGTTTTCCTTCCCCTTCTGCTTGTTTCATAGAAAACTTCCTTCACTCCCACCTCCTAACTTCTAACAAAGAAAATCAATAATTACAATAACCAAAACTAAGAAAAAAAATTTTCTTCATTTTGAATTTTTTCGGCAGCTTGCAGGTTGAAATAAAAATCTCCCTCTCTCTAAAGTGAATTTTTTCACTTTAGAGAGAGGGAGAGAGAGAGAGAGAGAGAGAGAGAGAGAGAGAGAGAGAGAGAGAGAGTTGAAGTACCTCCAAATCTTTCTTCTTCTTTCCTTTAGAGTGTGAAGGAAACCATGAAATTTATTTTCGTCCACTATTGGGACTTAGGAGTAAAGAGAGGCCAAGCATAAGAGGGAAAACAGGGAGGAATGGTGGATTTGGATTCGTTAATAAATTCAAAAAAGATACCAGAGGGAAATTCATTGTCATTTTTTGCTGTCAGCCCGGCCAAAAAGTGAGTAGCCCATTGAAGTTGTATACATACGATGTCTTTAATTGAACATATGACAAAGAAGGAGTTATATACAAGGTTTTGAAAACCGGACGGGACATCAAACCGGCGGAGGGAGAGCTTCAAGGTTGAACAGGTCCAACCGGTTTAACCGGGGTCGAACCGTTATATATAAATATATATATATATATATATCTTTATCTATTATAAAAAAGTAGTTTTGAATTCTAGAATCAGATCACGATCAATCACGTCCGTTGAATATAAACCAAACATTTAATCGCAACCGTTGATCATAACAACGAATCAGTACCGTTCATTTTTTTTTCTTAGGTCTCCTAAACCTATATAGGGTCTCTCAAATCTACATATTTTGTAGGGCACCCTACAACCCATCAGCTCAAAATCCTAAAAATAAAAAACCATCAGCCAACCCGTCAGCCTAACAAACCCGCCCGCCTGCAAGCAAGGAAATCCCACCAACCCGCCAGTCTAGCAAGCCCGCCCAGAAAACATTACATCTAAAAGGATAAAAAAGCTATATATACCCAAAACTCCTCAGCAAACAGGCGGTGTGGGACTAAATCCCTCCTAGGCGGGATTAATCCCGCATAAGCAGGCGGGATTAAATCCCGCCTATACTTAGGCGGGAATTAATCCCGCCTATATTTAGGCGGGATTAAATCCCGCCTATATTTAGGCGGGATTTAATCTCGCCTAATTTTTTATTTTTTAATATTTTTTATTTTTAAAATACTTTTTAAATATTTATAAATATAATTAAATATTATATATTTTTAATATTTTTTATATATAATTAAATATTATACTTTTAAATATTTTTTAAATATTATATTTTTTAAATATTTTTTGAATATAATTAAATGTTATATTTTTTAAATATAATTAAATATTATATATTTTAAATCCCGCCGAGGGGCGGGCGCAGCCAGGTGCGGGCAAAGCCTGCTGTCACGGGTCGGGTACTGTGGCGCGTGGCCATAGTGGCAGAGCCCCGTGTCGGGGGAGTAGCTATCCGGGGGGCGGGCGTAGCCAGGTGCGGGCAAAGCCTGCTGTCACGGACCGGGTACTGTGGCGCGTGGCCATAGTGGCAGAGCCCCGTGTCGGGGGAGTAGCTATCCGGGGGGCGGGCGTAACCAGGTGCGGGCGTAGCCCGCCGTCACGGGCCAGGTACTGTGTCGCATAGCCATAGGGGCAGAGCCCCGTATCGGGCACTAATGTATGCATGTATATATATATATATATATATATATATATATATATATATATATATATATATATATATATATATATATATATATATATAATTAGAAAATAAAAAAAACATTTTTATGCGCCCCATATGCACGCTCTGATTATTTTTTGATGACAGTATTATGTAAGACCAAGATCAATCCCAACTCATGTATAATAAGCGACAATTTTTTTCATATTTATTTTATTTTCCTCATAAAATTGAAATAAATAAATAATAGCATATTTTTTAGTTTGTACTTAAAAATATAATTGAAAAATGAATAAAAATGAAGTGTTTTCGCCACTTTTTAATACATACCCTAGTGAAATGTTGATTTATTTTATATTTACGTTAATATGTATATGTATAAAATATATTATAATATTTGTTAATTAAAACTAAATGGTTTAGTGGTTTATCACTTTGGTTTTCACAGAAATGACGGTAGATCAAACCCCACTCCCTTCTCATTTTGGCTATTATTTAATCACGGGCTCCTTGGCCCGTCCGGTTTAGTAATCCCGCCCCAGTTCCCGGGTCACCGGTCCGCCTGCCCGGTTTTCCGGTTCTTGGGCGGTCCGTTGTTCTACCGGTTCTCTACCCTTGACCGGACCGGCCGGTGATCCGGTCCGACCGGTTGAACCGGCCGGTCCGGTCCGGTTTTTAAAAGGTTGGTTATATATATACAGAATAATATATATAAACTCAAGTTTTTTTAACCCTAAAAAAACTTATAGCCGATTCTTCCACAATACATATCAGAATTAGTGAAATAATATATGTATTTTATAGCCAAGAACGAGATATACAACTTTGATGTTGAACATTTTTTTCAAATTTTTCACGGTTTGCCCGGAATCTTGCCCGAAAGATTGTCGGCTCAAAATGAATATAATAATAGTAAATTTCAAAATTCGAGCCAGCAACCGTGCAAATTTTGGAAAAATGTTCAACATGAAAGTTGTAGATGTCGTTCTTGGCTATAAAATGCATATATTATTTGTCTAATTCTGATATGTATTTTGGGAGAACCAACCCAAGCTTTTTTAGCCTTAAAAAGCTTGAGCTTATAAATTCCAAACCCATATATATATATACAAAAAAATATTGGCGACTGTTGCGATTGCATGATGTAACAGGTGAAGCCTCTTGAAATGATCTCAGCCGTCAGTTGAAATGCTCCACGCGCCGCCTCCTATAATGAAGGCCCGACAAACCCAACGACAGCCCATTAAGCCGACTCTTCCCACACACCCCACAGCCGTCGTTCACACCAGGCATCAGAGCACTGCCACTCCCATTTCGCCGCCTCTTACGCACTGTCCTTCGTCGGCTCTTCCCACTCTGTCGACTCCTCCGCCGACTCTTCCGCAATGTCCTCCGCCGACTCTTCCCATTTCGCCGACACTTCTGTCGGTTATTCCCATTTCGTCGGCACTTCCGTCGGCTCTTCCACACACAAAGAAATATAACTCTCGCGGCAACAAATCCACCACATCTGTAACGGCCTCCCCAGCACACGGCTCGAAAGGATGGCCGCCGGCACCCGCAACACCACGCTCGAAAGGGTTCAGCCTAATCAGGTCTGCAGACCATGCACTCCAACCCCTCTCCATCCACAGGCGGGTTGTTGAGGTCGGGGATCGAACCCAAGACCTCCTTGATAAGGAGTTTTCAAACACTCCTCATCACCAACTGAGCTGCAGCCAACAATTCCAAGTCATGTACGGGGTAATTCCTCTCGTAAGCCTTCAACTGCCTAGACTCAAAAGCTATGACACTGTCATGTTGCACCAACACGCAACCCAACCCACATCCTGATGCATCACTGAAAATCTGAAATCCTTCAGTCCTTTTAGGCAGACTTAGGATTGGAGCTGTCATCAATCTTTCCTTCAGGGTGTCAAACGCCTGATCCTTACGAGTTAGAGAAGTGAGGGGTAGAGCTATCCGCGAAAAGTATTCCACAAACCGTCTATAGTATCCGACTAGTCCAAGGAAACTTCAAACTTCTGCCACGGTTCTCAAAACTGGACAATCTCTGATGGCCTCCACTTTTGCAGGATCCACTGTCACCCTATCACCACTAATCACATGGCCCAAAAATGCCACCTTCTCCAACCAGAACTCGCACTTTGAGAACTTTGCATAAAGCTGGTTCTCTCTAAACACTTGCAACACTGATCTCAAATAAGTCTCATGCCCCGCCTCCGATTTGGAGTATACCAAAATATCGTCGATAAAAACGACCACGAAAGAGTCCAAGTATTCACGAAATACTTGATTCATCTGATTCATGAATACTGATGGTGCGTTCGTCAACCCGAACGACATCACCGAGAACTCGAAACTACCATACCTCGTTCCAAAAGCTGCAGCTTAGTTGGTGATGAGTAGTGGTTTGAAAACTCTTTATCAAGGAGGTCTCGGGTTCGATCCCCGGCCTCAACAACCCGCCTTTGGATGGAGAGGGGTTGGGGTGCATGGTCTGCAGACCTGGTCAGGCTTAACCCTTTCGAGCATGGTGCTGGGGGTGCCGGCGGCCGTCCTTTCGAGCCGTGGGCTGTGGAGGTCGTTACAACATCCACCTCCCACACGGAAATAGCGTGCCCGCTCTGCACTCAAAGGCTCTCTGAAAAACCTCCAGGTTAGCACCCGACCTTCCACATCTATGGGATTTTTCCATTACTGCGAGTTCTGCATTTCTGCGATTTCTCCATTACTGTGATGTCCCCATTCTGTGATTTCTTCATTTCAGCAAATCTCCATACCCACAATTTTTACATTTCTACTAAATCAACTGATCTTCATCGAACACCCTTCAAAACTTTGGTGAGGTCCCTTCTCCACTTACAGAAAATTCCTTTTTGTTGATTTATAATGTATAGAACTGCAACGACCTTCATTCCCATGGTCCGATTTCTGTCATTTTTGAGTACTGATTTCTCACTCAATTTCTATCAACCACTGCTACTTAGTCAAAAAACTAACTGGGATTTTGATTTTGGTTGCATTTTCTATCAACAGAAATACATTTGTGAACTTATTCTATTTGCTTTAGTGCAGAAAAAATGATAGTAGTTTGGTTTCATAGTAATTGTTTGTATATGCTCATATATACTCTTCATTATTTGGCTGTGAGAAACATCAAATAAACAGTGGAACTTCAGAAAATATACTCAATTATATTGCTTCATTGAAATGCCTTAATTGCAAGCATCATATATTTGGTTCACTCATATTAAAATTAGGAATATTAGTTTAATTATAAACACCTATCTTGATGCCCAAAATCAATGGTTAAAACCAAACCTAAACTGACTTTAGTTTGAGATAGTAGGCAAGTAGCCGCTGTTACTCAGCTTCATCTTAAAATAGAGCATGTTTTAATACTATTTATTTGATTTTATTGAGGCTTGTGAAGTCCGCCGCAGCGGGCCGGGTACTGTCGCGCGGGGCACAGGGGGCCCCCGTGCACTGTCACTCGTATATATATATACTATATATACAAAAAAAGTATGAGTAGTCGTTGCGATTGCACAGTGTAACAACTGAGGTCTGTCAGATAGATCTGGGTCATCCAATTCATTCGCCTGTTCGCAATTCATTCAATGGTCCTCCCGATAACAGTTTTCGATTTTAAAGAACTGTACACGTTAAAAATACTGACGTTTGCCGCCGCCGGCGGCGGTGGAGCTGCCGTCGACCTAACCGGAGACCACTGGCGGACTCGCCAACACCCGATGAACCCTCCGGACGTAGCCCAACGGCGCTCCGGTAGGGCCACTAACAATGGTTTTCTTTTTTATTTTTTTCAATTCAAATTAAAATAATAATGATATATAATAATAAATAATTAAAAATAATAATAATAATAATAATAATAATATATCATAATAAATAATTTTAAAATTATATATATACTTGAGAAATTTTAAAACATATAACAAAAAAAAAATTAAAATAAATTATATAAAAAATAATTAAATTAATTAATTAAATAATTAAGTAGTTTTTAAATTAAAAAATTTATATAATAAAAAATTACAACATAACGGGGGAGGGGGCAAAGCCCGTTGTGTGTGCGGTTTGAGCCCCAACCGAAATCGCACAACAGGGTGCGGTTTTTGACCGACCAAAATCGCACCACACCGAAACCATGCAGTTCAGTTTTCGGTCTATTTTTGCGCTGCAGTTTCGGTTTTTCACTTTTTTATCACATTTATTTTTAGAGTTTTAGTGGGATAAATGCTTGAATGTTGTTGTATGTGATAATGTGAGCACGACATCAAATTTAAAGAAGAAAACAAAATAAACAGTGTATAATACATTTGAAGAAGTTGGAATGGTTGCTAAACATCACATTTATTATTAACTGCAATGAATTATTCAAATGTTCATATCAACATGTAACTAAAACAGTCAGTAGTCTTCTCCGTCAATAACAAAATACTTGACAAATTTTGTAAGATAAAAGAATCTTGCAACGAATAAATATTCACTAAAATGTAACTAGAATAACAATGTATATTTATCTAATTGTTGGACAATACGACATGCAAACAATAACACTATTTTCAAATAGACGATTTGGAAAAAAAAAACACAATTTTCAATTTATGGGTTACACCATCATTTATAATGCATACTCCAACATGATCTCCCCCCAAAATGGGAGATCATGGGGTTGACTAGTCAACCCCACCTCCCATGATGAGGAGAACATGGTGGGTGGGGCCCACTCCCTCTCTCTCTACTAAAGCCACCCCCATTGGGGGGTAACCACCGGCCGACCGCCCCACCGGCCGCCGCCGCCGCCGGCTGGCCGCCGCCGGTGGAGTGGTCGCCGCTGGCCGGGCAGCTGCAGCCGGCTAGGCCGCGGCCAGGGCGCCGCAAGCCAGGCCGCGGCCGGCCTGGGCGCTCCCGCCGGCCAGCCCGCCGCCGGTCCGGCCGCAGGCTCCGGCGAGGCCGCCGTCGGCCTGGCCACAGGCGGCGGGCAGGCCACCGCCGGCCGGGCCGCGTGCTCCGGCCAGGCAGCCGCCGGCCGGGCCGCGGGCGCCGGCCCACCGCCCCCGTGGTCAGCCACCGCCGGCGCATGGCCACCCCACCGCCATGGACGGCCTGTCCACCGTCCGATCATGGTGGGCCTTCCTCGCCGTCCGATCTGTTGCTGCTTTTCAACTCAGAACATGATCCTCTCCCGGAGGCTATAAAAGGAGCCACATGGTCTCCTCATACTTCATCTTTTGGCTCATGGTCATCTCCTTCCTTAGGTCAGAGCTCTGCCGGACTCCTTTGTCAGGTCATCCTCCAGCCACCTCGAGCCACCGCGAGCCACCACGAACCACCAGCTAGAAAACGCCCAAGTCCAGAGCGAGTAGAGGAGGAAGAAGACGATCCTTGCAAGTAAGCGCGCGACGGACCCGCAATCCAAGCTACAGAGCACCAGTGCCGCCACTCGAATTCTAGTACTCAAAGCGCTCCCGCGAAGCAGCCTGTTGCACGCGGGGAGCTGCAGTCCTTTTCCCTCACCTCAAGTTGTAACGGGGGCGCCATGTCGCCCCGATTCACCAAACGCCCTGTAACCGCAAGCAGCTAGTGAATTTTGACCGGCACAGACCCGGTCATGTGATTTTTTACCCAATTTATGGGTTTTTCCAAGTCATTATATCTTGATTCGATCCTTCCTTTTCTCTGACTGTGTGCGCGCTCGACTGCCCAGTAGGCTAAGGCGGCCCAATTGAATCCGGTCTGGCCGGGGCATCGAGTTAGCCCGCAACAGTTTGACGCCGTCTGTAGGAAGCTGATTCCCAACATCCTTTGAAAGAATTAGATCACCATCTTATCCACTCCCAAGTCCTGTTCCCATGACAAAAAGGGGCACCCGCGCTGCTGAAGGATTCGTCCTCAGAGGCCTCACTGAACCGACACACACCCACTCGCTAGTGAGCTTGCCGATGGAGGTAGAAGCTGCATACACATCCGTTAACACCCTCGAGAGGCGCGTCCACCAGTTAGAGGAGCAGCAGACTGAAATGCTCACTCTACTGAGAAATCTGGTAGCACCAGTCATTCCCCCGCCACAGTCAAATCATGGCCAGACCCAAGAAGTTCCACAAAGAGAAAAACAAGCCCTCATAAGGCGGGGGAGCGGCGTCAAGATGTGCGCCGAGGGAACAACCGCCGTCGTGACCCTCAGGAGACTGGGGGCAACATCCACTTCAAGAATATACCCCTTCGAGTACCGCCCACACAGGCATGATACGCGCGGTTCAGAATGATTCAGCATCCCATCAGCCAAGAATTCCTCAGCCTTTCAAGCGGCCTGACTTACCAGCGCCAGGAGAGCTCTCCGCCTCAACCAGACATTGCCCGCATAAGGAGTACGACATAAAGATGGAGTTCTCAAGCACAAATAGCTCCCTCGCACCCGGGGCACCATTCTAGGAAATACAGGATCGCCACCTCACCGGTCCTCATTACGAAGGGAATCCTGGAAAAAAGATGAATCTCGATGCCTCGGCCACGAAGCTGGGACCGAGTAAGCATCTGCCTAACTGCAGCTCATCTGACTCTTGGACAGGACCAGACCCAGAAGACAACATTGAAATCCCCAATTTCAGCGGCACCAACAACTTGCGGGCACACGTGGAGTATTTCGAAGCCATCATGCACGCTCGCAACGTTTCAGATCAATTCATGGTCCAGACATTTCCTACGACATTGAAAGGGGAAGCACGAGTCTGGGTTCGCTCTATACAAGAGGAAAGGATAATCAGCTATATTGAACTAGCAACCCTCTATATCAAGAGGTTCACCGCGATCAGAAAGCCCTCACTGGAAAGTCCAAGTCCGGCAAGGGTCCAGAAAAGGAAGCTAGAGAACGGTGGGTACCTCGAGCGCAAGAGAAGCTGTGACCGGCAGAAGCTGCGCCAGCTTACGACACTCAACGCCCCTCAAGACAAGATCTACGAAGCAATTCGCAACCATCCGGCCTTGTGCAGGCCCAGGCCACTCGCTCCTGGCCAAGGAGATTTGTCAAAGTACAGCGAATACCACCAGGGTCCAGGTCACAACACCAATGGATGCAATCGGCTGAAGAAAGAAATCCAGCGACTAACCAGTCTGGGGGCGGTTGATCAATTCTTATCAAAAAAGAGACCGCCCTCTGGTCAGAGCATGGGATGTATAATCGTCAGAATTGGCGAGCCGTCCACCAGATTGAGTCAAGTCCTAGCGGACAGGGACGTTGTTGTTAATGTGTTGTTTTTATCCACATTACTCCAACTCAAACTGTCCACTGACAACCTTGAGCTAGCTTCTGCCAGCGCACGTGTTTCAGGGGATGTCCCAGTACCAGTCATGAGCACCATCACTCTCCTAGTCACTCTTGAAGAAGAATCTCATCAAGCATACTATGATGTACAGTTCGTAGTCATCCAAGCTGATTCTGACTACACTGCGATACTCCAACAATCGCTTGTGGATGTCTTCCAATCCCGTTCCAACCACTTCTGTCCTTGAGCCATCTCCTTCTCCGCTCATTTACTTATTTGAAGTTGTAAAAGCCGCAAGCTCAGGCTTGCGAGAACAATCTTTATGTTGTTTTATTAATACAATAGTTTGACCAGGCTGGGTCATGCAAGCAAATTGAGTACTTACATTCTCCGCCAAGCGAAGCTGCGAGCCCGACTCGCACACCCCGTGGGGGCCTGCCCCCTCACGAAGAAGCCGCGAGCAGCCCTCGCGTAACCTAAGCCGCGAGCCCGCCTCGCGCGCCCCGAGGCGGCCTGCCCCCTCTCACGAAGAAGTCGCGAGCAGCCCTCGTGCAACCTCAGCCATGAGCCCGACTCGCGCGCCCCGTGGGGGCCTGCCCCCCTCACGAATAGGCCGCGAGCAGCCCTCACGCAACCTCAGCCGTGAGCCCTACTCGCGCGCCCCATATGGGCCTTCCCCCTCACAAAGAAGACGCGAGCAGCCCTCGCGCAACCTGATAGTCCACCTAGTGTCAACTACCTTCACCTATGGGGGGTGGATAGGTGACGTGCAGCGTTTTTGCGGAATTAAAATTGTACCTGCACAAGTAAACAAACCAACACAGCAAAGAAAGTACACAAACAATTTATAGTGGTTCCCTGATTTGGGTACATCCACTTTCCCCCTTCGACCTATCTCCCAACAAGGGACGACTCGGTCACTTCACCAACAGGATTGAAATCCAATCCTTGCACTATCAGAAGGAACCCTTCCACACGTAGGAGTCAACACTCCCACAACACGGGTTGCACCCAACCCTTACAACTAGGAACCAACGTTCCTTTACAACAAAAATGAAACTAGAATGTATAAGAAATACAAACAACTTTTGGAGACTAAGGTGTCCCTCTTCGTTCGATGACATGTTCTTGAAGTCAACGAAGAGTCCACAACCCTAGGTCTCTCTTGGAGAGAATCTCCCCGAAACCGGCGGCGGCAAGAAGGGCGGCGGCTTGGTTCTCGGGATCCGCGGCGACAACGGTGTGCGGCTGCTGTACTTTGGAGATTCAAACTTCGTAGCAAAGCTAGCAAGGTCTTCCAACGGTCACACTAGGATCGATCGTCTCGATCGATTCGGACGGGGAAGGTTTTCCCGATCAACAAATCAAGAGACAAAGGATCTCTGGTTAGACGCGTGAGACGCTATGCTTGGCTAAGCTTCTGTCGATGGACGATCTGGAAGATTCACGATCTAAAGCGGCGAACAACTAGCATGAGCGGTGTCGGCGGCGGCGGAGCGGAATTCGCGATCTAGGTCACGTCACGGCTCGGCTCTTTTTGAATTTCTGTCTCCCTCTCTTACTGTTCAATAATACAGGTGTATTTATACAATAGGTCTTCAAGATGACCGTTGTGGGACCCACCAGAAGAGACCCCAAGCCCGGTTCAAAACAGTGCCAGCGGCTGAGTCCGGTCCAGTGGTTTCCAGAAAATCGCCCAAGTCAAAATCGGCGAGAATCGAAGGTGATTCTCGTCGAATCGGCGAGAATCAAAGGTGATTCTCGTCGATTCGGCGAGAATTAAAGGTGATTCTCGACGATGTTGACTTGTTGGCACGCTTAGATTTAGCCTGATAGAGACGACGAGAATCAGCCAGTGATTCTCGACGATTCGGCGAGAATCACTTGGTGATTCTCGTCGATTCACACTTAGACGATTTTTCGTCTTTCCACCCATGAGCTGCTCTTCGACCAATTCCTGCTCCTTGTCTGCTCTTGCATGATCACAACCCTGTACTTGAAAATAAGTACACTCCAATAGAGAGAGTACACGTAGGCCAACACACTGATCTGCTCAACGAGGGATTACGTCGTGCAGACCCGTGTATATTGACCTACTGCACCCTGACATTGGAGTGCACTTAGCGTGGAATAACTGCAAGCACAACTTAAAAGGTTTTATCGAATACATCGTGAATTCATCTTAGCTTGACAGGTGGCTTTGTCAAATCCAGGTAATTGTGGATACAATACCCAACAATCTCCCCCTATTTGACGGAGCCAAAATCCCACTAGCTAAGATGAATACCACCATCCAGATAATATATACATCATATAGAATTTAAAGATACGGCACAAGGAAATAGATGCAAACAGGTCAAAGATTGAGTCAATCATAAATTCATATACATATATATATAAATATTCCCAAGATCGCTCATATAATAATAATAAAAGATAAAAATGTTCATGAGACAATGACAAGCTATAAATTTCTGTCTATTGCTCTTTGGCTAGGTCATCCTTATGTTTTTGAGCCAAAAACTTTTTTCTTTGCCTCTCAACGTACTACTTGGGCTTTGGATAGTATCTTGGAGGAGGAGCTTTATCTGCCGCCGTGTTGGTCCTGAAGAAGATGTTCCGTTTAGCTTCATATGTCTTGTGCAGCTCCCACTCATGCTGGCTGTATACTTCGTTCCGATTGATTTCCTCTTTTTCTTGTAGCCAGAATGTGTCCAAGATGATACTCTTTGATACCGGACTCCACCTTTCGTTCCTTACTTCATCCTCCTTCAATCTGATTCTCTTTTCAACTTGCGTTTCCTTAGAAGTCCCTTCTTGAGATTTTCTCTTTTCCCTAGCTTTTGCTAGGGCTCCTTGGTCAAACATTACCTTCAGTTTTGCCTTGGAGGTGGCCCTAGCAGCCCTATGAGCATCAGCTTCACTTAAGGGAACTTCTTCAACACTTGGTCCCTCATCAGCCGCAGTATTAATTTCAGGAGCAGGAGTACCCTCAGGATTTTCAGGGATGTTAGCGCCTAGCGCTTGTTTGAGCATCCACCAGCAACTGTCATAAACATATATGTTTGACTGCTCAAAATTTTTGATTATGATTTCTTGAAGCTCGGTCATCTTAGCTGTATATTCTTTCTCCCCCTTTTTGGCTTCGACTGCAATGGAGTTTGCATAAGAATGCAGTGACTCATCAATGTGCTTTGTAGTCTTGGAGAACTCGGTAACCAAGGCTTGTTGATTGCTGTTAAGAGTCACCATATTGTCATCAAACTTTTGAATATTATTTGCTACGACATGAGCATTCTGATTTACTACGGCGAGAGTATCGGTGTTCTTTTTTAAGCCGTCCATAAGAAGAGTTACAGCTTGTCCGGCCGCTGTATACTTGTCTTCAAACTTCTTTTCCATCAAATCCAGTTTGTGATTGATTTCCACAACATTCTTGAGCATGAGATTCTCAGATTTCTTAATTCTTTTTAACATTTGATTTTGAGCTTTCTCAAAAGATGCTTTGAGCTCATCCACGATACCTTGAATAACATTCACGGTGAGATTGGCTAGATCAGCTCGTAGTGGATGATCCTGAGGCATGCCTTGGCCTTGCTCTTCAGCAGATGCACTTGTAGAGCTGGACACTAGCACAGTCTCTAAGGGGGGAGTACTTGCAGCCTCAGTAGATTTCTCGAAAGTACTTAGCAGTCTCTGCTGAGAGGACTCCCCCTCCACTGTTGCACCAATGTTCTCAGGAATGATCTCAGGAGCGTGCTTGTCAGATGGAACTTCAGTGATGTCCTGAGGCTCCAATGCTTCCTGTCCCACATTTCCTTCTTCCTCATCCTCATCATCCATGAAATCATCCTCAGCTGCATCATCTTTCAAACCTCCCTCATCATTTTCCTCTACATTACCTTCGGCTCCTAGATCATGCACGTTCAGGGCCGCCTCATTTTCCATCACAGCTTCACTTTCTTCTTGTATATCCGCAACTGCATCTCTAGCTATCTGAGAGATGTCAGATATGATATTAGAAGAAGCAGGTAGATGCTCCCCCTCAATTCCTGCAGTCAGTGCATCAGGAATTTCACTGGGGATAACCAAGGAATCAGCTACAGTTCCGTCCTCGGTAGGAGATTCTTCTTGTTCTTCTACCATGGCAGCCTGCCCGATGCGTCTCTCCCATCTGTCAAATACGCTCGAGTCCATTTTCTTCAAATAATGCAGTGGAACTCCTTTACTCATGTCAAACCTATCTCCGTTTAACTGATTGAGATATAGGCTGATAATTCTTCCAAAACTTGGAGATCTGAGAGTGTCCTTTATCTTCTCAAAAAGCAATGCCCCCCAGTTGAATCTATTTCTGCAGACAATTGCCACAAGGATCTTGAACATGTCCGCAGAGATGTGGTCATGAGAGCCCGGTTTGCATAAGAGTACTTTCCCAATGATGTCTGACAGAAGTTTCCCCTCCTCATTCATATCCTTTCGCTTTATCGATCTAGTTCCTCGAGCGAGTCCACAGAATAATAATGTCCTGGTTTAATCCTGTTCCTCCAGATAATCCTCGTGCGCAGAGCTAGTGAGCTGCAAGTATTAGGTCAGCTTGCTTGCATACATCTTGATCTTTGCCCCTACAACCTTACTCTTGATGAGAGAGTCTTCATTTCGGAGTTTGGCGGTTGCGAAGAACTCCATCACTTCCTTGTCCAAGATTTTGCAGGGGTGCTCCAGTATGAAGGAGAGTCCAGCCTCTTCAAGCATGATGATGATGTTTCTGAATTCATCAGAAGCATGTGAGAACCCTGTTCGTAGCAACTCACATCCACTGACCAGGCCGGCGGTTGTCCTTGGAGCCATTGCAGGACTGAAATCCCAAGACTACGCCTAATCAGAAATCAAGAGGGAAGCTACACTAACAGTAAGTCACTGTAAGGGTGAGAAAGTGGTTACCCAAGAGCGTAGAAGGTGAGAATCGACGGAAACGACGGGAAACCGGAAGACGGTCGCGACTTTGGTCGATCGAACCCGCCGAGACTTGGACGAGCGCCCTGGACATTAGAGGAGTGATCTACGGAGGGAAGAATCGGCGAGTTGCCTGCTTGATATCAACGGAAGAAAAGGCGGGATTCCTGCGGTTGTCGACGAAAGGGGAAGAATCGGCGAGTTTCCTTTGGCGAGTTTCCTGCGGAATATGAAGGGTCGGCGGGATTCCTGTGCGATATCGACCGGTTTAACAGGGTTTTAACGGGGTTTCCGTGTGAAGAGCGAGATGCTAAGGATCGGCGGGGGTTTGTCTAAGTCGAAATCGAAGGGATTCTTTAATAGGAATCTACGGGTTAAGAGGCATGCAGGATTCTCGAAGTCTTCTGATATCAAGACAATTTTAAAAATCTTCTAAGTATATATATATTTCTTAATGCCAATCTATTTAGGGTTTGAACCGGGTTTTTCCATACATTTCTTGATGTCAATTGTAAGCTGTAGTGATTTCCAATGACGTATCTTCGTTAGTTTTCAGTGAACTGATTTACGCCTGTAGATGTTAGTTCTCGAATCTACCAGTGGAATTACAGATAAATCTTTATTGATGTATCTAAGTTTTATGTTTACTGCGTTAACCTATCCTTAGGTGTACACACATATATGTGTATATATATAATATAATATATATATATATATATATATATATATATATATATATATATATATATATATATATATATATATATATATATATATATATATATATATATATGTAAATGTCGATACAATATGACTCAAGTCTTGGAGCTGATCAGAAATACCTGGGATTATAAGAGTTATCATTTAGCCCCTCCGGTTAAAACATACCAGGTGCTCAATGTGAGTATGCCAATGTAGATATCACTTCTGTTATTCCAGATGCTTGTTCCAATTCAGCCTTGAAACCTCTACTGTCTAGTTCCCATCATATTTACGGGAACCTAGACTACCCTGCAAAAGAGAGTTACCTTACCTTAGGAACCCAATACATATTCGGTCCTAGGTTCTTGTTAGCATAAACACTCGAATGCCTTCCCTCAGAAATCCTGTCAGGAAGACTACCTTTGCCCAGAAGATGTGGATAGGCCCTTGACCTTGACACAGAGGGGTTGTGCCAACAGTCTATGGCAAAGTGTCCCACCTTGCCACAGCACCAACACATGTGAATGTTGTATCTCCATTTCTGACCTGATCCAGTGACTGAGGTAGTCATGAGCCTAGGTCCAAACGGCATAGATCTGGATCTGCTCCCAAAATTTCCTCTTCCACCATGACACATGGAAGGGTGGAAGGAATGCATGTAGTGAGCATCATGAGGCCTGGGAGGTGGTGCCTTCCTTTCAGTCAGCCCCCTTCTTGAGGCCCCATGAGAACTTACTGCATGACTTCTAACCTCCCTTTCTTGTGTCCTTGGGTGGAGAGAAGCGTACTGAGAGCTGATACCAGCAGATTCCTGCCGAGTAGGGGCAGTGGCTGAGAATACAAAGGGCTCAGAATGAGCCTTAGGTATTCTCTCATGGGTGGCCATGACAGCCCTTGCACTATGGGTGTCTCCACATGAGGACAGATCACCCTTGCAGTGACCACGATTGTTCCTGTGATCATACCTGAAGGCATGATGAGTACCCTTCCTGCCTGGAGTGGGCGGTCGGAATACCGTTTCCCCATTTCTCCATGAATTGATAATTCGGGAGATCCACCCATTTTCTTCCTTTCTCTTCATAGCATCAACCTTGGAAAAGTTGGATACTATCCTTTTCTCATTCTCTAGACTACTCTCTAGATCTGAGATTTTAGAGTCCTTGACCTTGTTGGATGCCAATTGGAGAACCAACAAGATCTTCAGCCGAGCAATCTCCTGAGCTTGCTCCTCAACAAGTAGGTTGCTTTTCTGAAGGGCTCTCTTCAGGGAACCAGGATTTTCTGAAGGGAAACAGTTCCTGTCTTCAGAAACTTCAAGAGAGAAGGGGCAAGATGAAGAAGTTACCTGCCCTTCAGAGTTATTGTCACTAGCGCCAGAGACCGTTGTGTCAGCCTCATCAGAACTGCTTTCCTCAATTTCTTCTTCAGTCTCTGACAAGGACACTGGAGCCCTGATGCTGTTTGATTGATCCTTGCCTTCATCTTCAGAGGCGAGGACCCCCACATAGGCTTCCTCCTCTTGCTGACAGCAGATCCCTGCTTTCTTTGATCCTCCCATCAGCTCTGAGATGGTTACCCACATAGATTTGACCGTCCCACATTTTTCCAATCTACAGCGAGAAGGTCCAGACCAGACATCCATGATAATCTGACGAATCATCTTGTCAAGGTTAAACAAAGAGAGTTCAGTTTCCGACATCTCAGTAATACACTTGGGGATTGGGATATCCTTTCCAGAGTCGGAGGTCTTCATAGGAATGAAAGGACCCTCTTCTAAGATGAGAGATGCTCGAGGATCGATAGCCTCCAGGTAATAGGATACTCTCATCTTCCAGACGGGATAATACTCCTTAGTGCACGTGGGAAGTCTTAGGGGAGAGATCCCATGATCCAGCTTCATGCTTTTGACACTGGTGACAGGATTCTACTCAAGGTGTTAACCTTTTTGATGAGCAACCTGCCTCTGATACCACTTGATAGTCCACCTAGTGTCAACTACCTTCACCTATGCGGGGGGGGGGGGGGGGGGGGGGGGGGGGGGGGGATAGGTGACGTGCAGCGTTTTTGCGGAATTAAAATTGTGCCTGCACAAGTAAACAAACCAGCACAGCAAAGAAAGTACACAAACAATTTATAGTGGTTCCCCGATTTGGGTACATCCACTTTCCCCTTTGACCTATCTCCCAACAAGGGACGACTCGGCCACTTCACCAACAGCATTGAAATCCAATCCTTGCACTATCGGAAGGAACCCTTCCACACGTAGGAGTCAACACTCCCACAACACGGCTTGCACCCAACCCTTACAAGTAGGAACCAACGTTCCTTTACAACAAAAATGAAACTAGAATATATAAGAAATACAAACAACTTTTGGAGACTAAGGTGTCCCTCTTTGTTCGATGACGTGTTCTTGAAGTCAACGAAGAGTCCACAACCCTAGGTCTCTCTTGGAGAGAATCTCCCCGAAACCGGCGGCGGCAAGAAGGGCGGCGGCTTGGTTCTCGGGATCCACGGCGAACAACGGTGTGCGGCTGCTGTACTTTGGAGATTCAAACTTCGTAGCAAAGCTATCAAGGTCTTCCAACGGTCACACTAGGATCGATCGTCTCGATCGATTCGGACGGGGAAGGTTTTCCGATCAACAAATCAAGAGACAAAGGATCTCTGGTTAGACGCGTGAGACGCTATGCTTGGCTAAGCTTCTATCGATGGAAGATCTGGAAGATTCACGATCTAAAGCGGCGAACAACTAGCATGAGCGATGTCGGCGGCGGCGGAGCGGAATTCGCGATCTAGGTCACGTCACGGCTCGGCTTCTTTTTGAATTTTCTGTTTCCCTCTCTTACTATTCAATAATACAGGTGTATTTATACAATAGGTCTTCAAGATGACCGTTGTGGGACCCACCAGAAGAGACCCCAAGCCCGATTCAAAACAGTGTCAGTGGCTGAGTCCGGTCCAGTGGTTTCCAGAAAATCGCCCAAGTCAAAATCGGCGAGAATCGAAGGTGATTCTCGTCGAATCGGCGAGAATCAAAGGTGATTCTCGTCGATTCGGCTAGAATCAAAGGTGATTCTCGATGATGTTGACTTGTTGGCACGCTCAGATTTATCCTGATAGAGACGGCGAGAATCAGCCAGTGATTCTCGACGATTCGGCGAGAATCACTTGGTGATTCTCGTCGATTCACACTTAGACGATTTTTCGTCTTTCCACCCATGAGCTGCTCTTCGACCCATCCTTGCTCCTTGTATGCTCTTGCATGATCACAACCCTGTACTTGAAAATAAGTACACTCCAATAGAGAGAGTACACGTAGGCCAACACACTGATCTGCTCAACGAGGGATTACGTCGTGCAGACCCGTGTATATTGACGTACTGCACCCTGACATTGGAGTGCACTTAGCGTGGAATAACTGCAAGCACAACTTAAAAGGTTTTATCAAATACATCGTGAATTCATCTTAGCTTGACAGGTGGCTTCATCAAATCCAGGTAATTGTGGATACAATACCCAACACAACCTCAGTCGCGAGCCCGACTCGCGCGCCCCGTTGGGGCCTTCCCCCTGACGAAGAAGACGCGAGCAGCCCTCGCGCAACCTCGGCCACGAGCCTGACTCGCGCCCCCCGTGGTGGCCTACCCCCCTCACGAATAAGTTGCGAGCAGCCCTCGCGCAACCAAAGTCGCGAGCCCGACTCGTGCTCCCCGTGGGGGCCTGCCCCCCTCACGAAGAAGCCGCGAGCAGCCCTCGCGTAATCTAAGCTGCGAGCCAGCTTCGCACACCCGTGGGTGCCTGCCCCCCTCATGAGGAAGTCGCGAGCAGCCCTCACGCAACCTAAGCAGCGAGCCCGCCTCGCGCGCCCCGTAGGGGCATGCCCCCCTCGCGAAGAAGCCACAATCAGCCCGCGCGCAACCTCAACCGTGAGCCCGACTGGCGCGCCCGTGTGGGCCTGCCCCCTCACGAAGAAGCCACGAGCAACCCTCGCGCAAACAAAGTCACAGACTAAAGACACGCTAATACATCCAGGCTAATGTCCTACAAGACAGCTAAGATGACAAGAAAAAAAATGTCAAACAAAACAACTGGAATGATCTAGCAAAGGGCAAACGGCGCCAAAGGGCGATAACAACGAATGTCAAACAAAAAGCAGTATGACTGGCTAAAGAACAAAGTACAAATACACAATTGCGAAAACAAAGGGCTACTACTCGTCGTCCGAGCCAGAACGCTCGTCTTCAGAAATGTCCGCAAAGCTGAGGTCGGATGTGTCACATCCCAGACTCTTGCTAACTAGGAGAAAGGCCTTCGAGACATCACGCCGAAGCGCCAGCTCATGAGCATCGTCCATCTGGGCTCCACCTCCTTGGACCAAATCTCGTCGCGAACCTCCTCTGCAATCAAGCTACGGTCTCGCATGTAGTCCAGTGAGTCCAGGTATTCTGCAAGTCCTGTGGCCTTCAGCTCCGACGTATGGCTATCGGAAGACAGCATCTCTACTTGGGTCTTCGCCGCCCATAGCTGAGTATCGAGGCCGGAGACCTCGTCCCGCGCCGTCTGCAACTGGGTCCTCAAGCCCAAGGTTTCCACCTTCGAGTGCTTCAACACCTGCGTGGTCCTCTCCACCAGAGTCTTCTCCACCTCCAAAGTCGCACGTGCGTCCTCTAGCTCGGACTTCAACACCGACCCGGTCCGGTGAAACCGCGCAGTGTCCCAATCATGCTCCTCCTTCAAGGAGGCAACAAGCTCGACGTCAACCGGAGCTTCTTCTGAAGGGCAAGGTACCCATACTTCAAACTCACATAGTGGTCATTTCAGGTCACCGCAATCTGGGCTTGAGTCTCTATCTGCGCAAAGAAAAAGGCGGAAGTTAGCACCAAATAACGAAGATGGAAAAAGTAAAATCTCCACAACAAGCCAAGGCACTTACTGCATCACTCATTGCCCTCAAGGAGGAGGACATCCGGGGGCTACCGCCTCCGAAGACAACCAGAGTAACGGGGGACGCAAGTATCTGCACCTCGGGAGTCGACTCGGGACATACATTAGAAGGGGCCGCCGCCACCACCGTATCAAGGACAACAGAAGGGGCCGCCACAGCCTTCCTCTTTCGTCTCCCTTCCTGAGAAGTCCCGACGGTCTGAGCTGTGTCCGAAGAGATACCACACCGCAGCAGACGTTTCTCCTCCACATAGACAAAAATGTTAAAGAGTCGGTTGGCTAGTTCATGAGGCTCTGAAAACCCAAGCACCGGAGAGAATTCTCGTTCCTTCCCCCTCACTCGACGACATCGATCCGGTAATATGTCCCACGCCTTGGGAAGGCCCATGAATTCCTAGCATACCCAAACAAAGTGTTCTCGCGCCGACGATCTTTTTGAGCCTCGAACTCCAACCAACTTTTGTTGCTGCGAACCTCCACCCGTTCGTCGTCATCGAAGCGAACGTCACACCAATCTCAGAATTGGTCCAAGGAAAACCGTCCTTCGTACTCGCGAAAGAATGCTGCTAAAGCCATAATTTGGGCAATTCCAACATGGACAAATTCTAAAATGGGCACCCCGCAGAACTTCAAGATCTCAATCACCTCCTCGCATGGCAGAAAGCGGAAGCTGGACCTCAGAGAAACCTCGCAAATCGTCAGCCAACCACGAGAAGGATTCTGGACTCGCTCCTCGGCACATGGGATCCTCACCTCCAAATCGGCGGGAAGCCCATATTTCTTCCTCCAAATATCCACGCCGTCTTCGGTTAAAGAGGAGCGCAGGTGCATCGGACTGGAGGAACGCTTCAAAACCTGCACGACACAAAAATAAAAAGGTCAGGTTCGCCCAAAAAGTGAAGACTTGGAGTCGAGCATCCGAACGGCGTGCAGAACAGGATTCGTGTGCGCGCAGCACGATGCGCGCCCAACCCGGGCACCTACGGCCCGCGCGTGTGCGATCTGCCGCGCGCGGCCTACAGCGCGCGCGGTCCGCCTCGCGCAGCCTGGGCACGCGCAGTCCGCCTGCCGCACGTGCGGTCCGCCTAGCACGGCCTTGGCCCTGCGCGGGCCGCCTCGCATGCGGCCCGCCGTGCGCACGACCCGCCTCGTGCGGCCTGGGCGTGCGGGGCTGGGGCGCTGTCGGCCTGGGTGCATGCGTGCGGCCTGTGGCCGCGCGACATGGATGCACGCGATCACGTTCGGCGTCTTCACCAGCCGGCTCTATTTGAAGCAATTTGCTCTCGTTACCTTGGAAGCACCACCTTCGCCACCTCCATCTTCTCGCCGGAGGTGGTCATGACAGCATGATAGGAAGAATAGCGGGAAAATGCTCCTTCCTCCGCTCACTTCGCTCTCGGATAACAAGGATTTGGGGGGCAATTGAGGGTTACACCATCATTTATAATGCATACTCCCCCATGATCTCCCCCCAAAATGGGAGATCATGGGGTTGACTAGTCAACCCCATCTCCCATGATGAGGAGAATATGGGGGGTGGGGCCCACTCCCTATCTCTCCACTAAAGACACCCCCATTGGGGGGTAACCACCGGCCGGCCACCACCACCGGCTGGCCGCCGCCGGTGGAGTGGTCGCCGCAGGCCGGGCAGCTGCAGCCGGCTAGGCCGCGGCCAAGGCGCCGCCAGCCAGGTCGCGGCCGGCCTGGCCGCTCCCGTCGGCCAGCCCGCCGCCGGCCGGGCCGCGGTCGGCCAGCCACGCCGCCGCCGGCCTGGCCGCAGGCTCCGGCGAGGCCGCCGCCGGACCGGCCGCAGGAGCCGGCCAGGCCGCCGCCGACCTGGCCGCCGCCGGCCTGGCCGCAGGCGCCGGCCAGGCCACCCCTTGGTCGGCCACCACCGGCGCATGGCCGCCCCACCGCCATGGATGCCATGTCCACCGTCCGATCATGGTGGGCCTTCCTCACCATCCGATCTGGTGGGTAACCACCCACTAGCCCACTACCTTGGTGTGTGACGCGCCATGATCCTCTCCCGGAGGCTATAAATAGAGCCCCAGAGCCTCCTCATTCTTCATCTTTTGGCATCTGGTCGTCTTCTTCCTCAGGTCAGAGCTCTGTCGGACTCCTTCCTCAGGTTATCCTCCAGCCACCTCGAGCCACCGCGAGCCACCACGAAGCATCAGCCGAAAACGCCCATGTCCCAGAGCGAGTAGAGGAGGAAGAAGACGATCATTGCAAGTAGGCGCGCGACGGACCCGCAATCCAAGCTACAGAGCACCAGTGCCGCCACTCGAATTCTAGTACTCAATGCGCTCCCGCGAAGCAGCCTGTTGCACGTGGGGAGCTACAGTCCTTTTCCCTCACCTCAAGTTGTAACGAGAGCATCCTGTCGTCCCGATTCACCAAACGCCCTGTAACCGCAAGCGGCTAGTGGATTTTGACCGGCACAGACCCGGTCACGTGGTTTTTTACCCAATTTAGGGGTTTTTCCACGTCATCATATCTTGAGTCGATCCTTCCTTTTCTCTGACTGTGTACGCGCTCGACCGCCCCGCAGGCTAAGACGACCCAATTGAATCCAGTCCGACCGGGGCATCGAGTTAGCCCGCAACATCAATCAAAAATAATTCAAACTTACACCATAATAAACATAGATATTAAGTAGTTAAAATGAGGGGTCTTTGGAAAGAGAGCAATGGAAATATAAAAACAATTCAAAGATTCAACATAAAATACAGATACATATATGACAAATAAAAAACAATCAAACATACAATGATTTCATTAGAGAATGTGAATTTTTAAAGCCGTAAAACTTGGGAAAATTTTTAGGTACAAGCTTGTACCTAGCTCCCGTGCCCAAATAAATAACCCTTAACTCATGGGGCCCACCTTTCTTTCCCCCCTATCTCCCAAAAATTTCATTTTGAATTTTTCTCCCCTTCCTCGTCTCTCGATGTGCATTCTCCGTGCATTCCTAGGGTTACAGCAGAAATCCAGGAATCGGAGGTCTCCCCCCCCCTTCACGGCGGAAGCAACTGGAGGTCTCCGTTTCTACTCCAGAACTCCACCATACTCGCCCCAGCGCGTTGATTCGGGCTGAAAATTCAGTGCTTCCGTGAGGGAAAATTTTTGTCATTACCGGAAAAATCGGTCTTCAGATCCTACGGATTTTCAGTTCCATCTAGAGCGGAACACGTTCGTTATCGGAGGTTGTCATTACTACTCCTTCAAGGTATAAAAATTTTGATTTTCAGTTTCATTCCAATTGTACTTTATTTTGCAGTGTCCACAATAATTATAGTTGCTCTGTAGTTATCTTCCAGTTTAATTCCAGTTGTAGTTACATTTCATTTGCGCTTATAGTTGCAGTTACTAGGTATTTAATTCCAACTGCTTTTGTTTTTATTCAAGTTACATTCCAGTTTGATTCTCGTTAGATTCCAATTGTAATGTTGTATTGTTTCCAGTTGTAATATTGTTTGAGCTTCTTTTATTTTTCCTTCTCATTCTCAGATGTCAGGTTCCAATATTGATTTTCAGTTCCATTCCAATTGTAGTTTATTTTGTAGTGTCCACCATAATTATAGTTGTTCTTTAGTTATCTTCCAGTTTAATTCCAGTTGTAGTTACATTTCACTTGCGCTTATAGTTGCAGTTACTAGGTTTTTAATTCCAACTGCTTTTGTTTTTATTCAAGTTACATTCCAGTTACATTCCAGTTTGATCCTCGTTAGATTCCAATTGTAATGTTGTATTGTTTCCAGTGTTAATATTGTTTGAGCTTGTTTTATTTTTCCTTCTCATTCACAGATGCCAGGTTCCAGTTACTTATATAGTAGATGTGCTATTAAGACATTTAAAGAGAATGTCAAATCTTTGTTGGATGTCCTCTCGGAAGACTCCAAAGAGACTCTCCGTGAGATAGGAATTCTACAATTGTTTAACATGCCCACTATTCAACAAAATATTCCTCTGTTATATTATATTATTAGATCTTACTCTGCCAGAAGGAATGCTTTTCTCCTTGGTAAGTTTTATGTGAAATTTACAGTGAATCATGTTGCACTCATATTGGGTCTTCCAAATCGGGGAAAAGAATTTCAATTCGATAGAATTCCCTTGTCTAACCTCAAACATAAGGAATTGGTGCAAGAGCTAGCTGACCTGATAGTAGAGGATAGTTCACCAACCCTAGAGTCAAGGAGAATAAATACTCTTATTAGATATGTATTGGCAGCTTTCTTCTTTCCTTTGAAAGGACTGAAAGTGCCAACCTGTCTTTTGGAATTCAAAGGGTTGGAGGATTTTGCAGCAGTGAACTGGCCGAAGGCCATACACACCTTTCTCTACTCGCATTTTGCTTACATGAAAGAGATTGCTATTGGGGAGGAGATGAAAAATCTAGGCTACCTTGAGGGGTGCTCTGTTATTCTAGTGGTAAGCAAGAGCACGTACAATTTATACTTGTCATAACATTGTTCTTTATTGATTGCTTGTAGCTATTTAATATCATGTTGTAGGTATGGTTTTTGGAGCATACCTCTGTAGCATCGACATGCAGAGAAATGGCCACTCCCCGATTGCACCGATGGTCCTCCCAGCTTACCTTTAGCGCATTGCATTGTTCAAGACTCTGAGCCCAGCTGTCAATGCCCAATGCTGTAAGTAGTACATCGTTATTTATTGGATTAATTATTTTATGAACATGTAACATGACGTGCTTGTTTGCATACAGGTTCGAAAGTCTTTTGTTTATATATCGGTTGAGGAGCAAGACTTGCTAGGAGGAGAAAGAGAAGAAGACTCATCAAGCTTTGAGGAAGAGGAGGAGAGGAGAAGTGTGAAGAAGGAGAAAAGGGAGAAAGAGGAGAAAATGGAGCAGTATAGGCTGAAGAAGGATAAAAAGAGGTTAAGAGGGAAGAAGGAGGAGATAAATGAGATAAAGAAGAAAGGGAAGAAAGAAAAGGAAGAGAAGGAAGAGAATGAAAAGAAAGTGAAGAAGGAGAAGGAAGGGAAAAAAGTGATGGAGGAGGAAGAAGTGAGTAAGGAAAAAAAGAAGAGGAGGGCAGTGAAGGAGAAGAGAGAGAGAAGAGTATGGAGGCTCGATTTAAAAGCTATGTTGATGTAGCAGTCGGCCAATTGAGGATCTTTATTCAAGAAAAATTTGATCGTTTGGCGGCCCTGTTACACCTTGCCGATGAGTGTAAAGTGAATGAGGAGGACGTGAAGGATGAGGGGGTGAAGGATAAGGAGGTGAAGGGGGAGGAAGTTAAGGAAGGGGAGGTGAAGGAGAAGGAGGTCAGCTTCATAGTAGATGATTCTGCGAAAGTGCTAAGCAAAGTGAGACGTACACCAGTAAAAGGGAAACAAAAGAAGAGGGCTGACAAGGAATACTGGCCAATATACCCGGGTAGGGATGCACTTTGTCCCGAAGATAGGGAGATGATCACATTCGTGATGGACCGATATCCAAATCGGTACGTAATTTTTTTGTTTACTTTACTGTTATATTCGTGTAATTTTACCACTTGTTCTATATTCAGGGACTCGATTGTTATTGAGAGAGGGAATATTTTTATTTCTCGATCAAGCTTGATTGATATCCTAGGGACTGGATGGGTGTGCTCCTCGCATTTGGACGCATATGCGTACGTTCTAAATAGCCTCAAAGAGAAAGATGTGAATCACATGGTCAATTTTTTGTTCGTCTCTTCAAATCATGCGGTAATGAAAGATAAATCATGAAAATGCTGACTATTTATTTCTTACGTACTGACTATTTTTTGCTTATTATATGCAGTATTTAAAATCATGCGGCAAGATCAGTCATAGACTGGTCGAGCATATCACCCATGAGTCAGTTGGAGCTGCTGAGGTTATTGTTATGCCATGCCATGTTGCTAGCCATTGGGTCCTGTTGGTTGCCAATCTTAAAAAACAAAACTGGGATTTCTATGACTCAATGTCGAATCCCACGCACAGGACACCCTACGGGACCATGTACGTAGTTATATTATTCAAATAACTTATAACTTCATATGTGCAGATTATCTTGACGCTCAATATATGATTACCCCTACTTCATATGTGCAGATGAGGTACCTTCAAGAAGACACAAATGATGTGCTTCCCAAAGATATAGCGCTATGACCACTACGCGTCGTTGAAGGGCTTCCTACTCAGGACACCGGCAACGATTGCGGGATATTTGTGATGAAATATATGGAAGCCAGTGTGGTAGAGGGACCAGTGGATTGTAAGAGTCACCAAACTTGGGGGAAGGACATGCCGAGGATCCGAGCCGAATTGGTTGCCTCTTTTTGCCGGATTTTTCAGTCTTCATTGCTTAAAGAAAATGGATTTAATTTTTAATTATCTGGAGAAAACTTGAAATATTACCTACTGGGACAATGACACGGATCAGAAATGCATAGTATAATTTGTATGATGCGGTGGACTCTTCTTTAGTGATTAGGCATAAAGAAATGTCTTCACCCTTCTTGAATAACATTTTATGATAAAGGGGATGAAGTTCCTTAGTTAAGGTCGGGCGTTCACAAACGACCGTTCATAATCATTATGTTCAAAACGTCACCGCCGTGGCAAACGGGGCTAGTGTTTGAATTTTTTTTCATGTTTCTCTTTTTTGCTTGATGATGCAACTAAGGCTCCGTTTGGCACGATTGTGGTGATCATAAAAGCATGGGCTAAACTTGCTTGATGATGCTGATTGTTACATTGATAGTCATAAATACATCTTTCATGCAATACACATCTCGTTACCATTTTAAAACATCGGGAATTGCGGAAAATTTACAATGTATATCCACTGGACCTCCCAACTTCGTTGAAACGTTATAGTTCTGGCAGGACAGAGCTGTATCAACGGGAGCCGCAAAACTCTCAAGGGATATATTATCTAAGAAGTTATATTCCTTGGGCTCTTGTTTCACGTCATCCACGAAATGAGCTTTCCTCTTTGAATTATCTCTGGCAGCTGGAAAAAGTAGGAAATGCGAATTAAATATTGTAAAACAAACAAAGAAATTTTAAGCTAAATAATCTTACTTTTTCTTTTCGATGATTTTTCCCAATAACTCTTAGGCCGGTTGTTAGATTGGCCCTTACTTCGTCTTGCCGGTGGATCTCGAACGAGTCCCTTATTTTTGTCATTTTCATCAATAACACCATTTTTCATCATTTCATCTTCATCTATTATTTCATCTACCTTCTTAGCAACCTCAATCAAGGCACTGCGTAGGTACTCTTTCGCAAGCTTGCAATTCTCTACTCGACGAGTGAGATCATACGTAAACCGCATCATATGATTTCTAAAAACTAAATTTGAATCAAAGTCTTTCGGTCTTGCTTCCTTTGAAAGATACATACCCTTCTTCGCTTTTAAAGTAAATCTGTTGAGTATGTACTTGGCAGGAATTTGCTTGATATTTTTATGATTATACACCCTCAATATGTGTTTGCATAGTACTCCTTTGGTTTGAAAACCCTTACACGAACAATCTGCATCAAAATTTGTTGAATCAACTGTTACAAACCAGTGTTTATGATCCTCGGTTGATTCACAATGTTGGGTAACATACAAAATGTGATTTTCACTTATTCTTGATTCTTCTACGACACATACACCAACTGCGCCGTCCATATATGCTTGCTCAAATATGGAGAAACTCTTTCGAGTGTATATTTTTGAAATATGTTTGAGTAGGTGACAATGTTGAATTTTCGGAGTTACGGTACCATGTTTTCATCGAAAGTCTTCATCATGTTCAGATCGACGCCAGTTCGAGGTCAATTTATCCAACCCAATATAACATTCAACTAGGGAACTGGTTGCTTTGGAACAACCATGCAAAATATTATTAGCCGACTCACTTCTTTGTGTAGATAATATGCCCAGATCTAATCTTGATTTATTAAAAGTAGTGGACCACTTCATTCTAACCTTATATAAGTCACACAACCATCTGTTGTCCCCCAAGTTTCCTCTTGTAACCATATCGCTCCAGCACTTCTCAAATTCAATCTCAGAATCACATTTACTCATACAATGGTAGAAAAGTGATCGTACAACTTTATCATTATTGAAAGCGGGTACCTTTGACGGGGCTTTCTTTGAGATGTGCCACTGACACAACCGATGTCGACTATTGGGAAAAGTTCTCTCAATGGCAACGGCCATTGCCTGATCTTGATCTGTAAATATTGTGGTGGGTTGTTTTCCTCCAACAAACCTCAAAAAGGTCTCGAACACCCAGCAAAAGGAATCTATGGTCTCCGTTGCAATGAAAGCCCCTCCTACAAAAATATTCTGCCAATGATGATTAACAGCAATAAAGGGCGCACAGGCCAAATTATACTTATTTAGCCGATATATAGTATCGAACACGATAATGTCACCGAAGCAATCGTAATCAATTTTGCTATGGCCGTCGATCCAAAGAAAACTAATAAGTCTATTCATCTCATCAGTTTGGATATCATAAGAGAACATATTATCCTCGAATTGTCTATCCTGCAATACTTTGGACAAGCTGATAGCATCCCCACTATCTATTAGCGCTCTTCTTTCGCGTTGGACAAAATTATAAGCATCGGACTTGCAAAACCCCACATTTTCAACACCGCCCACTTCATCTGCAAGGAAATTGTATGCATCGGTTGTTCTAATACCAACACCTGTCATATTCTTTAGAAGACTAGCTTGAATAGTAGATATACTGCGATGAGATCTCAGTAGGTGCTTGTCATTCTCTGATGCAAGTGTGTGATTATGTTCCTCGACGAACTTCGTAACCTCCCAATTCTTACCTTCTTTGTCTGCATTAAAATATATGCAGGCCAAACAATCTGTACGAGTATCCAATTTACGGTATTTTTGTTGTTCGTCATTCAACGGTTTGGAAACCTTTAAGCCAGCTTTTGCGCAACTATACCCTCGACCCTTAATAAATCTGGTATGTGCCCAATAGACAATATTTTGCTTCCGCACGCTGAATCCAGTTTTATGGGCATAATCGCAGTACATAGAGTATGCTTCATCTTCACTATGTACAATAGGGAATGATACTGTAGATTTCTATCATTTAGGGAAAAAATACTCGTAAGTTAAATGCAGTTGGAAAACAATAAATTCGAATTGTAAAATAATAAAATTCAGTTGTAAAAGATTAAAATCCAGTTATAACATAATAAATTCCAGTTGTAACATAATGAATTCCAGTTGTAACGGAGTCAATTCCAGTGTGTATTACAGCTATAATTTTGATGATAATCGAAGAGAAAGAGGCTGAACTTAAATTAAAGGAAGATTCACAAAAGATAAGAAAGAATGAAGACTCACATTGTCAAAACTATCTACGACAGGTTTCTCATGTGACTCCTGCATGATCTGAAACTTCAGGGAGAAGAAACACGATGAGGGCAAAGAGACGGGGAAGTAATGGCGGAGTAGTAATGACACACTCACGGTCTTCTGCCGTTATCCGAACTCCGTAGGTAAGGTGTGGTAGGAGGAGCTTTCCCGACGGTCGGAATCGACAGCAGGAGCTTTCCCGAAACCCTAATGGAGCAGACGGGTTCACATGAGAGAAGGAAAAATTGGGGAAGATGATGAAAAAAATTGGGAGAGAGATGGCGGAAAATTTTTGGGAGATGGGGGGGGGGAAGAAAGGTGGGCCCCATGAGTTAAGGGTTATTTATTTGGGCACGGGAGCATGGTACAAGCTTGTACCTAAAATTTTTCCTAAAACTTGAAACCTGTAAAAGAAAAAATTGATAATTATGATTAAATATAGAAATCAAATATATGTTACATGCTACTATACAAATATTCAACTATACTTGCCAACAATCAAGCATACAATGATTTCATCAAACATACAATGCATTCGATCGGGCTGCACCCACATTCGAGCGGCTGCGCCGAGCAGTTACGTACGGGCTTCGCCCGTGCTCACTGAATCTTAGCAGGTTGTGCCGCATTCGAGCGAGCTGCACCGACATTCTAGTGCTTGCGCCCCCATAAGAGTTATTCATAAAATTTTATTCCTTATAGAAGTACACATCTATTTGTCTGCAGTCGAGCGGTTGTGACCGCATTCGAGCGGCTGAGCTCGCTATATTTTTTTCTTACGTAAAACTGATGTGGTCCTTTTAATATATATCTTTTTGTTGGAAGCAATCAAAGTGAGCACAACACAAGTATAACACAAAACACTTCTTGATTATAACAGCAAAAAGTTACAAAGTAGTTACAATACAACTCTACTATGAGTTACAACTCAACACATGCACACACTAGATTTCGCAAACAAATTCGATCACGACTACAACTAGCTGCACTTGAAGCTTGGCTGCCCAGAACTTATCCGCAAAATTGCTATCCTCCAAGCTTGCAGTCCGCTATCCTACAAAACAGAAACTAATGTTCGTCCAAATCTCCAAGAGGAGTTCAATCTTCTTTCTGCCAGGAAAAATTCTCAATTTCGGAGTTGTTGTTCGCCAATACCAGCTGCAAAACTTCTTCTCGTCACTCCTATTCACGTGCTTCTGCGCTTCTTTTCCTGTTCGCAGGAAAAGACTTGCGGCTACAAAAAACTATGCCGCTTCCAACTGATTATGCGCTATTCATTCACCTTGCCAAGCATGCGCCCCTATACATTCTTCCAGCAATCTACTTGTATTTATAGATATTGTCAACCAATGAGAGACCTCCACATGGAGATCCTTTTCCGTCAGCATAAATGTTTGCGTGAATTCATTTCTTCCGTTTTTTTACACCTCCACTTTAATATTAACATATAATATATATATATATATATATATATATATATATATATATATATATATATATATATATATATATATACATATATATATAAAACTTTGGCTGTTGACATCGGTCAAACATCAGGAATTACGCCAACAATCTCCCCCTCAAACACGGCTGCACATGCTGAGCTTGTTCTTGCACTTCAGGAATGTCTCATTTTTCAACGCCTTGGTGAAGATATCTGTCATCTGCTTTCCTGTTGGGCAGTATACCAACTCCACCACCTTCTGCTGCACCTGCTCGCGAAGAAAATGATACTTTGTATCAATGTGTTTGCTGCGCCCATGCAGCACAAGGTTCTTTGCAAGTTGAATCGCCGACATGTTGTCGACAAAAACTGTCATAGGACTCTCATGTGGATGGTGCAACTCCTGCAGGAGATTTCTCAACCAAATTGCTTGACAAGTACAGGCTGCCACTGCGATGTACTCAGCTTCGCAGGTAGACAAAGCGATCATTGCCTGTTTTTTGAACACCAAGAGAACACAGCCGTTCCCATATTAAAAGCGTATCCAGAAGTGCTCTTCCGGTCATTCACATCTCCTCCGTAATCACTATCGGAGTACCCGACCAGCTTCAACTCCTCTGCAGTTGAGTACATCAAACCAATATCTCTCGTCCCATTCACATACCTCAAGATTCTCTTCACTGCTGTGAAGTGATCTTGCTTCGGCTCCTCCATACATCTGCTAACAACTCCAACTGCATACATGATATCGGTCCTAGTGAAAGTCAGGTAGCGTAGACTTCCAACTAGACTCTTGAACAACGTTGAGTCAACTGCTTCTTCCTTTGAATCCTTCCTCAGCTTCACTCCCGGATCTGCAGGAGTAGAGATAGCCTTGCTGTTCTCCATCCGGAACTTCTTCAAAATCGCCTCCGCATACTTCTTCTGAGAGATGAAGATCCCTTCTTCACTCTGTTGCACTTCTATGCCCAAAAAGTAAGTGAGTTCACCCAAATCTGTCATCTCAAACTCCTTCTTCATTGTCTTCCTAAACTCTTCGAACATGAGAGGGTTGTTGCCTGTGAATATCATGTCGTCAACATACAAGCATACGACCATGATATCACCGTTCTTCTCCACCTTCGTATAGAGTGCATACTCATACGGGCTCTTCATGTACCCGTTTTTCTGAAAGTATGCATCTATTCTTTCATTCCAAACACGAGGCGCTTGCTTCAACCCGTATAGCACCTTCTTCAACTTGTAGACCTTCTTCTCTTGATCTTTCACTTCATATCCAGGAGGCTGTTAGACATACACATCTTCCTCCAAGTAGCCATTCAGAAAAGCAGACTTAACATCCATCTGACAGATCTTCCACTTATACTGAGCTGCTAGTGCGATGATCAGCCTGATAGTGTCAATCCGCACCACTGGAGCAAAGACCTCGTCATAGTCCACTCCTTGGACTTATCTATAGCCTTTCGCGACGAGCCTTGCCTTGTGATTCTCCACTTCTCTATCTTTGTTCTTCTTCACTCTATACACCCATTTCACACCAATGGGCTTATGACCTGCTGCCAGAGTGACTAACTCCCAGGTATCATTATTCTTGATGGATGTTATCTCTTCATCCATTGCTTTCCTCCAAGTCTTCTCTTGAGCTGCTTCATCATACGAGTACGGCTCACAATCTGTTAAAAGATAAGATAAAGAAAAATTAGCATGAATCGGCTCCGTCTCCTCGTAGATCTCCTCCAACCTTCTCATCCTAGGTTGAGAACCATTAGAGATGCTCCTGCTGGTGCTTGCTCTATCAGAACTGCTTCTGTTGGTGCTTACTCCACTAGAGTAGGGAGTCGAAACTCCCCCTGAATCTCTGCTCGGTGGTGATGGTGGTTCACCTCCACCATCCTCAACTTCAGCTTCATGACCACCTTCTTCATCATCATCATCATAAAACATACCCTTGATGCTTCTCTCTTTCTCATCCCAGCTCCAACAACTGTCTTCCTCAAACAAGACATCTCTTGAGATGATCGCCTTCTTTGTCACAGGATTGTATAACTTGTAAGCTTTGCTCATCGGAGCATAGCCTACAAATATACACTTCTCGCTCTTGTCATCAAGCTTCTTCCGCTTCGGATCAGGGATGTGAGCATAAGCTACACACCCAAACACTCTCAAGTGTTGCACACTTGGCTTCCATCCACTCCATGCCTCATATGGAGTCTTGAACTTCGCACTCTTAGTCAGACATCTGTTCAGCAAGTACACAGTACATTGTACTACTTCAGCCCAGAACATCTTTGGCAACTTCTTTCCTTTTATCATACTTCTCACCATATTCTGAATTGTCAAGTTCTTTCTCTCAGTAACTCCATTCTGTTGAGGCGAGTATGCGGCTGTCAACTGATGAGCAATCCCATGCTCTTTGCAGAAAGCATCAAATAACTTAGAGGTGTACTCCCCACCTCTATCAGTTAGGAGAACCTTCAGTGGTTGTCCACTCTCCTTCTCTGTCATGGTCTTGAACTCCTTGAACTTGTCAAGGGCCTCAGACTTCTCCTTCAAGAAGTAAACCCAATACTTCCAACTAAAGTCATCAGTGAAGGTAATATATTATTTTCTTCCACCAACTGAGTCAATATCAAACGGACCAGCAATGTCCAAATGAACCAGTTCAAGCTGTCTCCTTGCTCTACGAGACTTTCCTCCTTCAAAACTCTGTCGCTTCTGCTTTCCCTTCGTACAAGCTTCACAGATCTTTTCTGTGGCGGTAAGATCTTAGGCAAACCTTCCACCATTTTTGCATGTGACAAAAGCTTCAGACCACTGAAGCCTAAGTGACCCAATCTATGGTGCCACAACCAAGCTTCTTCTTCCTCTTCAGTTCTTGCTAGGCATGCCGTCTCCTCGACATCCATCTTCAAAGTAAAGAGACGATTTGTCGTCATCTTTACTTTCACCACCTCTTTTCCTTGATGGTTCTTCATAGCCAACGAACCATCCTTCAATTGAATGCAGTAACCTTTCTCCACCAACTGTCCAAGGCTTAATATGTTACTCTTCAAGCCAGGAACATAGAACACATCATTAAGATGCACCTTCTCACCATATAGGGTGACCACTATCAACCATTTGCCTTCTACCAAGATTTTTGAAGCATCTCCAAAGCTAACATCACCAGCACTTGGTTCAAGGTTAGTGAACAACTCCTTCTCACCACACATATTGTTGCTCGCTCCTGTGTCCAAGTACCAGACTTCATTTCTACCACCTTCAGCTCCACTGTAAGTTAAGAACATCATTGGATCACCACCAGTGTTTCTTGCTTCAGCATAGTGGTTGGCTTCCACATTCCTCCTTGGAAGTCTGCAGTCATAACTCATGTGCCCAAACCTATTACAGTTGTAATATTGGACTTGGGTCATTCCACCACGGCCTCTACCTCGGCCTCTTCCACGAACTCTTCCTCTTCCTTCTTTCTCTCTACCTTGAGGGTGCTCCGCCTCTGTCTGGTAGTTCTGATGCCTTCCTCCTCTTCTTCCTCTGCCTCTGCCTTGGTAGCCTCGACCTCGCTGGCCACGTCCTCTTCATGAACTCTCTCCAAAGTTCAGCTGAGTCTGAAGTGCTTTCTCTAAGCCACTTGAATCTTCATCTTGTAGCATGCGGTATTCATGGGCTTGCAGAGAGCCTATGAGTTCATCAACAGATATCTGAGTGAGATCCTTCGACTCTTCTATTGCCACTACTATATAGTTGAACTTCTTTGACATCGATCGCAGAAGTTTCTCCATGAAACTCACATCATCAATTGTCTCTCTGTTGCGCTTCATTTCGTTTTCAAGCGTCCGCAGACGAGTCACATAGTCACCAACTTTCTCAGAGTTTTGCATCTTCATAACTTCATACTCTGCTCGGAGAGATTGCAGTTTCATCTTCTTTGCCTTGTCAACTCCTTGCAAGGAGCGTTGCAAGGTTTCCCATGCCTCCTTAGAACTTCTAGCATCCGAGATCTTCTCAAAAGTTGCATCATCAACCCCTTGGTATAGCAAGAACAAATCCTTCTTGTCTCTCTTCCTTGCCTCTCTCAATGTCGTCCTTTGTGCGTTAGTTAACGCCGCCTCTTGCTCAGTAGTCTGCCCTTCATACCCATCATCAACTATCTTCCAAAGCTCCTTTGATGCTAGCAGCACTCTCATCTGGATGCTCAAGTTCCCATAGTTCGTCTTTGTCAACTTGGGAACTTGACCCGGCATAACATTTACCATGTCCATTGTTGTGATTTCTTCAGCTCTTCTGAGTTACTACCAAGGTTCGTAACCTCGCTCTGATACCACTGTTGGAAGCGATCAAAGTGGGCACAACAGAAGTATAACGCAAAACACTTCTTGATTATAACAGCAAAAAGTTACAAAGTAGTTACAATACAACTTCACTATGAGTTACAACTCAACACATGCACACACTAGATTTCGCAAACAAGTTCGATCACGACTACAACTCGCTGCACTTGAATCTTGGCTGCCCAGAACTTATCCGCAAAATTGCTATCCTCCAAGCTTGCAGTCTGCTATCCTACAAAACAGAAACTAATGTTCGCCCAACTCTCCAAGAAGAGTTCAATCTTCTTTCTGCCACGAAAAGTTCTCAATTTCGGAGTTGTTGTTCGTCAATACCAGCTGCAAAACTTCTTCTCGTCACTCCTGTACACGCGCTTCTGCGCTTCTTTTCCTGTTCGCAGGAAAAGACTTGCAGCTACAAAAAACTATGCCGCTTACAACTGATTATGCGCTATTCATTCACCTTCCCAAGCATGCGCCCCTATACATTCTTCCAGCAATCCAATTGTATTTATAGATATTGCCAACCAATGAGAGACCTCCACATGGAGATCCTTTTCCGTCATCATAAATGTTTGCGTGAATTCATTTCTTCCCTTTTTTTTACACCTCCACTTTAATATTAACATTATATATATATATATATATATATATATATATATATATATATATATATATATATATATATATATATATATATATATATATATATATAACTTTGGCTGTTGACATCGGTCAAACATCAGGAATTACGCCAACACTTTTATTATTGATCTCACTCGCTCCCACCCTCTCTCTCTCCCTCCAACCCCCTCTACTCTCTCATTGCTCCCCCTCTCTCCCACTTGTGATTTTACTGCGCGCCATCTCTCTCCCCTCACTACCTTTTGCTCTCTCAACTCTCACCTCTCTCTCCCTGATCCCCCCACGCTCTCTCTCTCATGTAGGTATATGAGGCCTATTAATATACCGTATATCTCTCTACCCTCTCTCCACAATCTTTCTTTTTCTCTCTTCATCTAAAGGATGCGATTAAATTTGATAGTAAACTAATGGTTAAGATCAAAAGATTGTTGTACTTGAACATATCTATATTATTATTGTTGCGGGTCACCAGGTTTTTCCCCGGTCAGGAGAATCAGACCGCCTTAGCTCAGAATTGGACCAGAAGCACAAACAGTTAATGAAAAACAGGAGCAAATAACAAAAGGCTTTTATAACATGGAAAACTCGAAAATGGTGAAAAACCACGTAGTTGGATCTGTGCTGGGCCAAAATCCACTATTTTGTTGGAGTTTACAAAGGTTGAGATAAGTTCTCGGAGGGTGACATGCCACCTCTTCATTACAAGTGCAGAATATGAAAACAATGGAGAAAAAACTAAGTCTTCTAAGCCTGGGTGGAAGCGCTCCGGTGGTGAAAATCTCTAAGATCTCAGAGCCTGGGTGGAAGCGCTCTGGTGGTGAAAATCTCTAAGTTCACGGAGGCTCGATGGAAGTGCTCCTATTGAGCTAGAGCCTTGATGAGAGCGCTCCTTTGGAGAAGAAAAAACGTGTTCTTGAAGTCTCGAGACATCTTCATGCTAAAGAGGGAGTAGAGATAATTCCAAGTGGAGGAACGATCTAAGTCTCATGCTATCGCCGAAAAACCTCAGAGCTCTTTTTAGTCTCTGGACTTGCTTGTTTTCAAATGAACGCTTGTGGACCTATTTATAGTTTTCTGGAGGGATATGCTTTTAATAGCACCAGGGAGGAATTTGTGCTGGTGAATGACGTTGCCCTATTTCAGTCACCTAAATCACCAATTTTAGTGAAATGACGAGAGTGCCCCTCAGACAATCCGAACAGCTCGGGTAGGGTGCCCGACGGCGTCGGCGGCCAGAGGCGGCGATGGCCGAAGGCGGCAATTGCAGTCGTTGGCGTGCGGGGAGAGCGTGTGCGTGCTCGCGTCTGCGCAATGCGGGTGCTCGCATGGTGCGCACGCGTGCAGGGAGCACGCAGGTGCCCCTGTTTGGCCCCGCTCCCTTCTTTTGAGGTGATTTTTGCGGCTCTAGGTGAGTGCGTCTTGACACTCGCGACTTGTTCGGACGGGTTGGCTTCTTAGCATGTCTTTGGTCGAAATCCTCTCGGTTTTACATAGAAAATTCAGAGAGAAACCCATCATATCCCCCAAATCTTTGTGGGTTGTGATCCGCGAAATAACGAGCTCGAAAATATCCAAATTTGGACAATTTATTTAAGGGTGTGATTCTCCATTAAGCAAATTTCCCCATGTTTGTGGTGCTTTGTGGGAGCAATTGTGTATTGACATGATTTGGTGTCAGCTTTGAAGGCTCTGCGGTGGATGTCAAGACTGTAAGTCCCACGGGTTGATTGCTTGTGCACCGCCTTTGCTTGTTATACATGCTTGCAATGCGTCGCAGGGATGCCTTCTTGTGTTGTGCTTTGCACACTGCGTTGGTGCGGAAGTGTGTTGCTGATCATCGAGAGTTTTGGGCCCTTGGAGCGGAGCGATGCCGGATGGCAGAGTGGGCATGAGTTGCGCGGGTAGGCTTGTCATATTAGGATGAGCTCATCACTGCGCTTTGCCTGGCACTTGGTGAGTGGTTCTGCGCGAAGGATGCAGGGGTGTTCCATCCCTTGAATAGGTGATGGCTTGATGGATGGTGCAGATTTCGGGGGAGTACTCGATTACATCTGTGCCCTGCAAGATATTCGTACCTTTGGTTTGTGTGCTGCCCCTTTTCTTCCTTTTGTTGTGGTGCTCGAGCTTTGGTGTGATGAACTGAGCTTGCGAATTTCCTCAGGTGTCAGTCTTACGTGGTGAAGATCCTATAGTTATCATTAGGTGGGGGTCTTATTCTTCTCCTTTTTTCTTGGTTGTCTGAGTGTATGCCTGAGAGTAATTTTTCTCTTCTTTTAATTTAGTTTTCTTTTTTATGTTAGTGTGTGTGGGTGTATGAGAGTTAGATTTTAATTTTCTTGTTAAATTAATTTCTCTTTTTATAGAGTGTGTGTGAGATAGCTTTTATATTTTCTTTATAATTTTGTTTTCAATTCAAAGTAGTGTGTGTGTGTATGAGTTTAGTTTTTTCCTTTTTGTAACTTAGTTTATTTTTTTTTTTGAGAAAGTGTGTGTACTAGTTTAGTTTTTCATTATTGTAGAGTGTGTGCGTTTTAGAGTTATCGTTTTCTTCTTTCATTTTCGTAAAGTGTGTGTGTGCTAACTAGTTTATTTCCTTTTCGCACTTCTCTTTTTACTAAAGTCGCGCATATAGCTGCTTAACAAAAATCATGAATGCCTCTATTTTCGACTGTGCCCCCATCTCTATGAGTGGCTAATCTCATCCTAGCACTCGATTAAGATGTCCCTTGGGATGAAATACTTACGTTTTCAAAATAATTAAAAATCTCTTTTCCTCTTTAATTAAAAAACTTAAGGTTTATCCTTGATTTATTTCAAGTGAATTCAGATAGACGTATATGATCTTCATTTTTGTTTTCAAACACTAATTAGCTGAGATGCTCGTATGTACAAATCGATCACTCGTGGGTAATGAGAGTTGCGTGCTACCCTCAAAAGAAGCTGAACGAAACTCTCACGAACTGGAGTAAAAACCCAATAGTGGGCTTCACGACTTAAGGTGAGCTTTGTTTTTTTAATTAAATAACGAAAGTTCGGTTGATCAACCTAAACTCAGATGGACGTATTGTAACAGCCCAATTTTCAGCAGACAAACTTTTGGGTGACACGTCCTGGGACACGGGCGTGTCCCAGGGCGTGTCCCGCTCAGGTTCGGCGTCAGGTCGACGAAATTCTGTGTTCAACGAATTGAGCTCGACGATTTAACAAAGGCTTCGTGGGCTGGCAAAATCGTCGAACGCGGAATCGTCGAACGCTGGGCCAATCGTCGAATGCTGGGCCAATCGTCGAGCGCTGGCAAATCGTCGAACGCGCTGTTTGATGATCGCTGGTGAGATCGACGATCGCTGGCGAGCTCGACAATCGCTGCCTGATCGTCGAACACAGATCGTCGAGCGCAGACCTGTGTCACGGGCATGACTTGGCTGACACGGGCGTGTCCCGTGGCGGTGACCTGTTTTGGGGATAAGGCGGGTTGAGCACCGCTTTGAGTACACGGCCTGTGACACGGGCGTGTCATGGGGCATGTCAGACGCAAAAATCGATTTTCCCGATTTTTCGTAGCCGTCCATTTTCTCAGCTGGGATTCAAGGGCTGAGTTTCTTTCTTGTTTCTTTAAGGTCGAGACTTGGACAGAAAGTCTCATTTTATGTTGGCCATTATCTTTCTTCTATTCTCGAGAGAGAAAGTGAAAGGAAGACGGAGGAAGAAGAAGAGGGGCTGTTCGGTGGTGGAGCTTGTGAGTGTCAAGCGGTGATCCGAGGCCATCTTTGCAGAGGAAATGCTGTTGCGATTCTTTCAAGTTACCTTGGCGCTTATGGCACCGAAGCGGTCTGCAAGGGTAACGACTTTTCTTCCTAGCCATGTGAAGGCTTCCTTTTTGGCATATGTATGTGATTCCCCCACCAAAAGGTGGCTAATTTTGGGAGTCTTTGTGTTAATTCATGGAATCCCATTTGTTGGCATATAGATCCGGAAATGGAGTACGGAATAGGCATGCTGTGTGAAGCCCATCTGGACAGGTTGGTCTGGATTGGTGATGTTGCATACGAACCGGAGAAGACTCCATGATAAACGTGTAGTTTAGGAGTCGACGGGTTGGACCTGTGAAAGGAAGTAGCAGGAAGTACTGGAGTGGTAGTCCAGGAAAATACCTGTAGAATGATTGTGTTGCTTGTGCTATTTGGTTCGACCTGTGAACGGAAGTAGCAGGAAGTACTGGATTGGAATTCCAGAAATACCCTTTGGAATGCTTAATGTTCATGGGGAGTCCACCTGTGAAGCGAGTAACAGGAAGTACTGGCATGGTAGCCAGGAAAGACCCCGGATATTTGTAATATTTGCGGCATCCACCTGCGAAGAGAGTAGCAGGAAGTACTGGTGTGCCCAAGAAAGACCCGTTAATGTTGTAAGATGAATGAGTGTAATAGAAATACCCAGGCTTGAATGCCAGAACAAGATCGGTGAGACCTACCCGCACCTTTATTTAGCCGCGAGTACGCCATGCTCGGTGATGGCAAGGCGATTTGAGCAATGGGGGTGGAGGATCCGACCTGCGTTATGTCCGTCCGATGTGAGACCAGAAGGTGCGGTCTGTTGGAGCGCATAGCAACAGTCTTAGGCCTACGCGCCGTGAGACAATGGGGGGCTACGGGCCAATCCCGGTTCACTAAGACTATAAAACTCTGGCTGCACGCCATGGAGTAAATGCTCAAGTGAGTTGTCGTTGGGCTATGACCCTGATACAGTGGTGGGCAACTGATTTTCTAGTACACCAAGAATGTGCCCTGAGTGCACGGACCGTTGGGCCGGGTGGCTGACGGTTGTGATGACATGTGTGCGTGAAAGCACATTATATGATATATATTGCCATGCTTGTGATATGATATGCCTGCAAGGAAGATTACCGCTGCCCTGAGAAAAGGGATATGGTCGTTATAATTTGGTCAGCTGAATGTTGACCGTTGCCCCTGTTTGCCACCCTTGGGTGTTATGTCCCTGTGCAGGTGCTGGAGAACCGAGCGGGTCGCATAAGGGTTGAAGTCCCTACTGCTTTTGCTGCTACCGCTGCTAGCCCTCGAAGTCTATTGTGAATGTACATGTTATGTTTTATTTGATGTGGCCGGCCTGCGTGCCAATGTTTGGGTCACTATTTGATAGCCCTGTAAGGCCATAATGCCAACGCTATTTACATGTTGTAAGACATCCCTATAATCTATAAAATGTGGAGTTTTATGTGTTGGACATTCAAGAGAGGAGTTCAAGTGTATAGGCTTCCGCTAGAATGCAATGTGTTAGGATCTGCTGCGTTACTCTGGTATCACTCTGTGACGACACCGCTTGTTTTGTTGTATATGTTGTGGGGCCTCGGCCGGACCTTCTAGTATATGCTATATGAACGGATGGGGTTGTTACATTTTTGGTATCAGCTATCTTGGTCTTTCACTCTCGAAGTCGTGGTCGACTTCTTTTGTGGGGTGGCGATCACGTGTCTGTGCAAACCACGTTAACACATTTGAACTCCTGAATGTCCATGATAGGAATGCAAATTCTTGTGTTTGAGGAACCTGCGTGTTCTTATTTTGTGTTGTTTGCTTGTGTAAGGCCGCTAATGTGTGTGTCTTGTCCCCTTTAGGTGACTCAGAGTGGTGTGGGGCAATCGGAGCCCCAGTGTTCGGATGAAAGTACATCACCAATTGAGGTGCCTACACCTCCGCCATCTGCAGAAACCGTGCAACAAATTGTTGAGGCTTTGTTTGCGATGGTTCAAGGAAATCTGGTTGGGCAGGCGCAAGGGCGGGCGCAGCCGGCCATGCGGCCATAACAGGTGGAGGCGAGGCCAGAACCTGTTGTGGTTGTGAATCCTTGAACCGCTGAGAAGCAGCTGACGCGGTTTATGAGTTTTCACCCGCCGACGTTCTCGGGAGTGGGATCTGCTGCACAGGCTGAGGATTGGTTATCGCGCGTCAAGCGGATCATGACGGCGATTGGAACGGAGGAGCATCAGAAAGTCACCTTAGCTACCTTCCTTCTTGAAGGAGAGGCTAGGCTGTGGTGGGACGAGATGGAGCTGCATCACTTGGCGGGGAGCCTGTTGACACAAGTGACCATGCCGGAATTCTCTAGACTCTTCCTGGCGAAGCACCTTCCCGCGGTGCAATGGATTGCCATGGAGAATGAATTCCAAAGGTTAACGCAAGGAGAAGGCAATGTGGATGCTTACCTGCATGAGTTTACACGCTTAGGGCGGTATGAAAGTTCGATATTTGCCGATGAGCAGAGAAAGACGAATAGGTTATACGAAGGACTGCGGGACGAGCTGAGGTTCCTGCTTTCTAGTTCGGTGAACCAGGTCTTCCAGGCATTGGTCGACACTGCAAGCGCGCTGGAAAAAGACATGAAGTGAGTGCAAGGGAAGAGGGCATTGGCTGTGTCACAGCCAGAGTTTAAAGTGCCCCGATCGATGAAGTCATTCTATAAGAAGAAATGGGGCAAGTGGCCCAAGACGGTGGGACAAACTCCTTCTTCTGTTGCATCGGGAGCAACGTCGAGGGCCACCTCCAAGATGGATACTCGTACATGCTTCAATTGTGGCCGGGTGGGCCATAAAGCTCAAGATTGTCGGGTGCCGCCAAAAAGTGAAAAGAAGGCGGGAGCGTCATATGCGGAAAAAGGAAAGGCGGTGGTGGACTCCTCTGCCTCTCAGGCGCAGCACCGGGTCTACAATCTTGGCCTGCAGGAGGCCATCAAGCAAAGTGACATCGTCACAGGTACGAGTTTAGTGTTTGAGTATTTTATTGTTTGTATGTTTTGCTTAATGCCTCTGTGGCTGCGGCTTGTGTGTGTGACATGATTGTCACAGGTTTTGTGGTGATTCGGGACATGCTGGCGCAAGCACTGTTTGATACAGGTGCATCACAATCTTTTCTGTCTCGTGAGTTTATAGCGCGGCTTGGGATACCTAGTCGTGTGAAGACAGATATCGTCAGAGTGGTGTTGCCGAATGGCTGTTGGATGCTTGCGGATCAAGCTTACGATGTGGCGGTCCAAATAGGAAGTCGGGATTTCAGTTTGACTGCATCTGTATTACCGATATCGAAATTCGACGTGATATTTGGTATGGATTGGCTTGCGGAGCAGCATGACATGATTGATTGCTAGTGTCACAACCCGCATTTTCACCACAAATAAGGGTTATCAGAGTAAGGGAAAATGCGCGTCATGATGCCACGTCAGCAGGGGATAACTGCGGACGCTCAGGCAGACACCAAACTAATCGCGAAGAAAGTTCCTTTATCAGTTATTTTAAGAAAAAAAAAGTTAAGTGCAGGAGTTAGCCGTATCCCTCGGCTTAGTGGCTCATCTAGTCCACGAATCAAAATATATTATACGCTGCGGAAAAATACTTGATTAGATTAACTCGAACATCCTACATGAGTAAAAACGTCCCTAAGGGACAACTCATGCTATGCAAGACTCTAAATTTATTATAATAGGAAAGATAGCTTTTACGGTCGCTAAAAATAACAAGTTAGAGTTTCAAATTATGCAATCTATGAAGTAATAGTAGTAGATTTTATAGTTGAAAATATCTAACATGCATTTCTAGCATAAATCCTCCCAAAGAGCAAGTAATCCACATCCACATTTAAATAAATGAGCATCTAGCAAGTATTGAACAACTAACAAATCAGTGGGCACCAACAAGCTGAAACGAACCCACGAACAAAAGTATGTCTGAACTAGTAAAACTAAACCAACAACAATCTACCTTGCTATGACGAGGTAACATCTGCGGCCAACACTGCCGCCAGAAACCCAACACCAGCACTGCTAACAGCTACCGCTCTGAACCCGAGGCATTCCAAAAAAAAACAGAACACCTCAGCAAGAAGGTACAAGTAGTGGCAGGAAAAGTAATAAACCAAAATAAACAAATGGTCAACAGGGGTACCAACCCAAGACCAAAGGTACTGAAGTAAAGTACAAAAGAAATAGGGCATCAACAGGTAAAGAACTCCTACGTGATTTATCACATTCCGTAAGAGTACACCAGACGCACAAGGCTATAAGGTGACTATATAAATATTTCTCCAGAAAGAAAATACAAAACCTTCATTGAAGGAAAAAAACAAAACCTTCATTAGGCACCTATGGTCGACTCTACCCAATAACAAGGCGAAGTGGTCACTCTTGGACACACCACCCAAAAACACAGGCGAACTGGTCACTCTTAGACACACCACCCAAAAATACAGGCGTAGTGGTCACTCTTGGACACATTACCCAAAAACAAACGGATATATAATCTGTCTAACTGCGAGGGAGTCTCATACTCTCCACCATACACCGCAGACATCCAAAAACCAGGTAGACTTCCATAGGACACTAATGAAGGTAACAAACACCGCGGAGGTGGAATCGTCCACTAACTCCCGCATTCAAGAAACCCGAAGAAACCATAACACAAATACCTCGAGATTTTGGCTCGACAGATTCTACTTGACATTACCGAACTCAAGACGTGGTTGATCAACCCCTAGGAGCAATTTACAGTCCTAGATAAATTCTAATGCGCTAAATAACGAAACCTAAAACATGCACATCCATCATTGACACATACCGGATCAATTTACCCAAAACCAGACAAAATCGGGCTTTCCAAGACGACACCTTACAACAACAAGGGATTGAAGACACGATTAAACATAACAATGATTAGGAAGAATAAACGCATAAAATTTAAGGAACATGAAAATATAGTCGTTACCATCAGATCGGACAAAGAAAAACGAGGGGAAAACCACCACTTGCCTTAGTTTTACCAGAAAAGTTATCAGAATCGCTCCACGTCGAAGATCGGGGCAAAAGACTGCGGGAGGAGTTGAAATCTAGACAAAAAGGGTCGAAAAGGGGATTAGGGCCGAAAAACCCTAGCGAGAAAATCTCAAGAAACGGGGAAGAAATTACCACGAGGGCAAAGCTCTCGTCGAGAGCTTTCCAGATCTACGATCGGTTTGAAATTCCGAGCACCGGAGCACCGTCAACAGCCACCGGAAGGAACAAGGATAGACCCCTTCTATCACGCTCACGCCGCTCTGGTTCGGGAGGAAAAAAGATCAGAGAGGAATATGAAGAAGGTATTTATACCAAAGGTGAAAACAGGACGAATAACAAATTAAACCGGGTTTGGCTGAACCAGGCTTCCCGAGATAGGAGAGAAAGAGTTACTCGAGTAACATGAGACCTACTCGTGTAGCTCACTACGACCACTCGAGTAACTGAGACCTACTCGAGTAGTTCATTCCAACTACTCGAGTAACAAAAAGCTACTCGTGTAGTTCAATGCAAGCTCACGAGTACTAAAGACCTACTCGAGTAGTTCAATACTACTACTCGAGTGACAGGAGGCCTACTCGAGTAGCTCATCACAACTACTCGAGTAACAGAAACCTACTCGAATAGTTGATCACCACTACTCGAGTAACAGAGACATACCCGAGTAGTTCATCACCACTACTCGAGTAACAGAAACATACCCATGTAGTTCATTACATCTACTCGAGTAACAAAAAAGGAGTACTCGTGTATAGGGGAATTACACGAGTAAGGCACTTGGTTTACTCGAGTACAAATCAATTTACACGAGTATCAACACGGGAAAACAACTCGAGTACAAGGGACTTACTCGAGTACAAGGGAGGATCCACTCGACGAAAACTGTTCGAAAAAATCATCGAACTCAAATTGAAAATCGTCAAACTCAACACGAAGATCCGCTAGACCTACAACAAGATCCGCTCGACGATTCGTCGAGCTCAACACGACAATCATCGAGCTCCGCTCGACGATCGTCGAACCCGACACGACGCTCAGAAAAAGAAAGAAAAAAAACCCGGAAAAACTTGGTTCAACAAAAACCACACCTAAAGGAGGGCTTCCCGAGAAGTCAACACAAGCAGTCAAAAATTAAGCAATTAACGTGTTCAGATAGTCGAACCGGAAACTATGAGATCAAATCAAAGGTTCAAACGCGCCGAATCAAACGAAACTCAAGCCGTAGGCGAAAACTGCAGCTACGGACACAACGGCGAAGTCAAAACCAGAATCCTACGAATCATTCTTGAGATATTAACCGCCAAAACATGCGGCGCCCAAAAACAAAACCCAAAACTTCGATCGCGCGCCGTGACTCCAATAACGCTCAGGTTGCGACAAAACTGGACGAGAACGTCCAAAACTACTCAAATCCAACACTCGACGTTAAAAGTAACGTCACGACGTCATAAATCTGATGTTGCCCAAACAAATCAAATCATCGAAAAATCGGGGGTGTTACAGCCAGTCCAAAGAAATCACGTTGGGCCAGAATACCGAACAGGAGACAAAGTTCGCGGGTATGCGAGGAGTCGGCGGACGTTGTTGTCTGCACTCCAAGTCTTAAAGGTTGTTCGGAACGGTGCGGAGTGCTACTTCGCCTTAATTTAGGCTGTTGAGCCTATGGCCAGTGTGGGTGATGTTCTGATTGTGTCGGACTTTGCAGATGTGTTTCCCAAGGATCTCCCTGGGCTACCACCCCAGCGTGAGATTGACTTCACGATCAAGTTGGTGCTAGGTGCGAAACCTGTGGCCCGCTCGCCATATCGCGTCGCGCCAAAAGAACTGGCGGAGTTGAAAGTCCAACTGCAGGAATTGATGGAGCAGAGGTATATACACCCAAGCATGTCTCCTTGGAGCGCCCCTGTGCTTTTTGTGAAGAAGAAAGACCGTGGCTTGCGGTTATGTATAGATTACCGCGAATTGAATAAGCTAACCGCGAAGAATAAATATCTGATTCCGCGGATTGATGAGCTGTTTGATCAGCTAGTGGGATCGTCTGTCTACTCGAAGTTGGACTTGAAATCCGGGTATTACCAATTGAGGATCCGGGAAGAAGATATTCCCAAAACCGCATTTGGAACAAGGTACGGGCACTACGAGTTCACGGTCATGCCATTTGGACTGTGCAATGCGCCTTCAGTATTTATGGACTTGATGCACCGAATATTCCGCGAGTACCTGGATCTGTTCGTGATAGTGTTTATTGATGATATCCTGGTGTACTCGAGATCGGAAGCCGATCATGAGAAACATTTGCGGTTAGTGATGAATACATTGCGGCAAAATCAGCTCTATTCCAAGTTCTCGAAGTGCGAGTTTTGGCTATCGTCAGTGGCTTTTCTGGGCCATATGGTGAGTGGAGCGGGCATAGCTGTGGATCCAGCGAAGATAAGGGTCATACAAGAGTGGCCAGTGTTGTCTTCCGTGGCCGAGGTCAGGAGCTTCCTTGGACTTGCGGGCTACTACCGAAGATTTTTTGAAAACTTCTCGCAGATTGCTTTGCCTCTAACCACATTGACGCGAATATAGCAGAAGTTTGTTTGGTCGCCAGAGTGCGCGCGAGCTTTTGAAGAGCTGAAGGTTCGGTTGACCACGGCGCCGGTGTTGTCTTCGCCAAGTGGGACCGATGGATTTGTTATTTATAGTGATGCCTCAGGGAGCGGCTTAGGCTGCGTTCTTCTGCAGAATGTAAAGGTAATTGCTTATGGCTCACGCCAGCTGAAAGTGCACGAGCGAAATTATCCCGTCCATGACTTAGAGTTGGCGGCGGTGATTTTTGCACTAAAGTTGTGGCGACACTATATTTATGGAGTAAAGGTGGAGATCTATACAGATCACAAGAGCCTGAAGTACATATTGGAGTAGAAGGACTTGAATATGCGACAACGAAGGTGGTTTGAGTTCCTCGGGGACTACACCTTTGAGATTCACTCTACTCCCGGGAAGAGAAACATAGTCGCGGATGCCTTGAGTCGGAGAGCTCCGGCTAGAGCGAATTGGTTACAAAGGCATGATGAACGTCTCATCCAGGAGCTAGAAGCGTTAGAGATTTATTGTGTTGACAAGAATTCTACTGCCAATGCATGTCTGAACTGGACGGAGGTGCAATGTGACCTTGCAGACTGGATTCAACGAGCAACGGGGTTAGATGAAGATCTCGTACGCTATGTTAACGAGGGGTCAGAGGGCAAATTATCCTGGAATGATGGTCTTTTGCGGAAAGATGGCCGTTTGTGCGTCCCAAATGTGGGTAAATTGAGGGAAGAACTGATATATGAAGCGCATTATACAAAGTATTCCATTCACCCCGGGAGCACGAAGATGTCCAATGATATGAAAAAGCTATTCTGGTGGCCAGGGCTAAAGAGAGATGTTGCCCTCTATGTGGCCAAATGCCAAACATGTGCGATGGTGAAGGCGGAATGACAAAAGCCGGGTGACTATTTGAAGTTGTTGTCGATTCCAGAATGGAAATTTGACGATCTTTCTATGGATTTCATGCACGGGTTGCCGAGATCTCAGCGAGGAAATGATTCCATCTGGGTAATTGTTGATCGGCTGACAAAAGTGGCACATTTTCTACCAAACAAGCGAGATGATTCGGTAGAAAGTTTGGCAGAGCTATACGTGGAACAGATTGTACGGCTTCACGGTGTTCCTCGGAGCATCGTAAGTGATCGAGATGGGAGAATCACGTCAAATGACTGGGGGCTAGTTCACCGACTGTTGGGAAAGAAATTGACATTCAGTACGACCTTTCATCCCCAAACGGATGGCCAAACTGAAAGAACCAACAGGACGATGGAGGACATGCTCAGGATGTGCACTCTCGACTTTGGAAAGAGATGGGAAGATCATCTCTACATGGTGGAGTTTGCTTATAATAATAGCTACCAGGCGAGCATCGGGATGGCACCGTATGAAGCTCTATATGGAAGGAAGTGTCGTACTCCCTTGGCTTGGGTAGAAGCGGGCGAAGCTCGAGTTTATAAATGTAATGAAGTCGATAAAGCAAATTCAACCATTTGTGCTATTCGAGAGAAGCTACTCATAGCCCAAGATCGTTAAGCAAAGTACTACAACGCCAAGCACCGGAACGTGGAGTTCGCGGTTGGCGATTGGCTCTACTTGAAGATCAAGCCCTTCAAAGGTGTCTCCAGGATTCGACGTTTGAAAAAGTTGAGTCCAAGATATTTGGGTCCATTTGAAGTGGTTGAGCGAATCGGAGAAGCTGCGTATCGGCTAGCTCTTTCGGCAGACTTGGGTGGACTACATGATGTGTTTCACATCTCGGTGCTTCGGAAAGTCGTTAAAGATCCAGCTCAAGTAATCACGGATGATCGTGTGTCGGTGCAGTATGGGCTAACAACGTGAGTTAGACCCATTCAGATCGAGGATCGAGCCGAGAAACAGTTGCGGAACAAGACGGTCGGAATGGTTAAAGTCCGATGGGACAATTACAGCCGTGAGGAGCTTACATGGGAGCGAGAGCAGACCATGCGAGCGGAGTTTCCCGAGATATTTTTGTAGCGATTGCATAGTGAACATTTTGTTATAACATGCCAATTGTAATGTTATAACCTTTTGCTTGCTGGTTGCCAACCTCTATACCAATTTCGAGGACGAAATTTCTTATAGGAGGGGAGGGTTGTAACAGCCCAATTTTCAGCAGGCAAAATTTTGGGTGACACGGCCTGGGACACGGGCGTGTCCCAGTGCGTGTCTTGCTCGGGTTCGGCGTCAGGTCGACGAAATTCTGTGTTCAATGAATTGAGCTCAAAGATTTAACAAAGGCTTCGTGGGCTGGCAAAATCGTCGAACGCGGAATCGTCGAACGCTGGGCCAATCGTCGAATGCTGGGCCAATCGTCGAATACTGGGCCAATCGTCGAGCGCTGGCAAATCGTCGAACGCGCTGTTTGACGATCGCTGGTGAGATCGACGATCGCTGGCGAGCTCGACGATCGCTGGCGAGCTCGACGATCGCTGCCTGATCGTCGAACGCAGATCGTCGAGCGCAGACCTGTGTTACGGGCGTCACTAGGCTGACACGGGCGTGTCCCGTGGCGGTGACCTATTTTGGGGATAAGGCGGGTTGAGCACCGCTTTGAGTACACTGCCTGTGACACGGGCGTGTCACGGGGCATGTCGGACGCGAAAATCGATTTTCCCGATTTTTTGTAGCCGTCCATTTTCTCATCTGGGATTCATGGACTGAGTTTCTTTCCTGTTTCCTTAAGGACGAGACTTGGACAGAAAGTCTCATTTTATGTTGGCCATTATCTTTCTTCTATTCTAGAGAGAGAAATGGAAAGGAAGACGGAGGAAGAAGAAGAGGGGTTGTTCGGTGGTGAAGCTTGTGAGTGTCAAGCGGTGATCCGAGGCCATCTTTGCGGAGGAAACGCTGTTGCGATTCTTTCAAGTTACCTTGGCGCTTATGGCACCGAAGCGGTCTGCAAGGGTAATGACTTTTCTTCCTAGCCATGTGAAGGCTTCCTTTTTGGCATATGTATGTGATTCCCCCACCAAAAGGTGGCTGATTTTGGGAGTCTTTGGGTGGATTCATGGAATCCCCTTTGTTGGCATATAGATCCGGAAATGGAGTACAAAATAGGCATGTTGTGTGAAGCTCATCTAGACAGGTTGGTCTGGATTGGTGATGTTGCATACAAACTGGAGAAGACTCCGTGATAAACGTGTAGTTTAGGAGTGGATGGGTTGGACCTGTGAAAGGAAGTAGCAGGAAGTACTGGAGTGGTAGTCCAGGAAAATACCCGTAGAATGATTGTGTTGCTTGTGCTATTGGGTTCGACCTGTGAACGGAAGTAGCAGGAAGTACTGGATTGGAATTCCAGGAAATACCCTTTGGAATGCTTAATGTTCATGGGGAGTCCACCTATAAAGCGAGTAACAGGAAGTACTGGCATGGTAACCAGGAAAGACCCCTAACATTTGTAATATTTGTGGCGTCCACCTGCGAAGAGAGTAGCAGGAAGTACTGGTGTGCCCAGGAAAGACCTGCTATTGTTGTAAGATGAATGGGTGTAACAGAAATACCCAGGCTTGAATATCAGAGCAAGATAGGTGAGACCTACCCAAGCCTTTATTTAGCCGCGAGTACGTCGTACTCGGTGATGGCAAGGCGATTTGAGCAATGGGGGGTGGAGGATCCGACCTGCGTTATCTCCGTCCGACGTGAGACCAGAAGGTGTGGTCTGTTGGAGCGCATAGCAAGAGTCTTAGGCCTACGTGCCGTGAGACAATGGGGGGCTACGGGCCAATCCCGGTTCACTAAGACTATAAAACTCCGGCTGCACACCATGGATTAAATGCTCAAGTGAGTTGTCGTTGGGCTTTGACCCTAATACGATGGTAGGCAACTGATTTGCCAGTACACCAAGAATGTGCCCTGAGTACACGGACCCTTGGGTCGGGTGGCTGACAGTTGTGATAGCATGTGTGTGTGAAAGCACATTATATGAGATATATTACTATGCTTGTGATATGATATGCCTGCAGGGAAGATTACCGTTGCCCAGAGAAAAGGGGTAGGGTCGTTATAATTTGGTCAGCTGAATGCTAACCGTTGCCTCTGTTTTCCACCCTTGGGTGGAATGTCCCTGTGCAGGTGCTGGAGAACCGAGCAGGACGCATAAGGGTTGAAGTCCCTACTTCTTTTGTTGCTGCCGCTGCTAGCCCTCGAAGGCTATTGTGAATGTACATGTTATGTTTTCTTTGATGTAGCCGGCCTGCGTGCCAATGTTTGGGCCACTATTTGATAGCCCTGTAAGGCCATAAGGCCAACGCTGTTTACATGTTGTAAGACATTCCTATACTCTATAAAATATGGAGTTTTATATGTTGGACATTCAAGAGGGGAGTTCAAGTGTATAGGCTTCTGCTAGAATGCAATATGTTAAAATTCGCTGCATTACTCTGGTATCACTCCGTGACGACCCTGCTCGTTTTGTTGTATATGCTGTGGGGCCCCGGCCGGACCTTCTAGTATATGCTATATGAACGGATGGAGTTGTTACACGTATTCCTTGTGTTGAAACCAAAACATTGCTTCTTGTGGAGTTCAGACCTGAAAGGGGTAACCTCACACCTATTTCCCCAGAAGAAATGCACAAGACCAGAAGACTTAGTACTAGGAATAGATCCTGGGCTACAATGAGGAAGTCCCACTATTGGGTATATTGGACACAATGTACCTGTTTTGAAGAAGCTCCTTCAACTCAATGATATACACAAATTTGTATTTGATGTATATTTAAGTTTATGTTTGCAGGTTGTCTATTTCATATTGATTGGACAGGTGGACACAAGAAGATGACTATATTTTGAAGGAAAATTGTCTAAGTACCAAAAGCGTCGAGTGGAGTCAACAAAGTGTTGAGTGAAGTCAGCACAGTTTACATTCAACAACTTGCAGTGCAGAAAATGGCAAAGTACAAAAGTGTTAACACACTTCAACTGTGTCGGCACCTTTGCAGAAGCTGTGTCGATACATGTCAGTTAACTCAACATATAAAAGATTCCAAACAACTGTGTCGAGACAAGCCAGTTGTCTCTGCACCTTGAAGACTAAGTCAGCCTACTTAACACTGTAAATCTTAAAGCAGTTGTGTCGAGATAATACAACTGTCTCGACATAAAGAAGACGGGAAAATTTACTAAGTAAAATTGTGTCAAGACAAATCAACTGTCTCGATACAATGAAATTAAAGCATAGACTTTCCGACATCAGGCAGACAGTTGTGTCGAGACAATCCAACTGTCTCGACATAAGGCAGAATAAAAGATGTCGACGCAGACAACGCTTGTGTCGAGACATGTCAACTGTCTTGACACTTTCAAATTACAGATGAAAATTCTTCTAAGAAGAATTGTGTCGAGATTGCTAAGATGTCTCGACACAAGTGTCGAGACACTTTGGACATCTCGACACATACATTTCAGAAAATGAGCAGAGTCAACACAAAAGTGTCAAGATAAGTTAGAACTTTCACATGAGCTGCAAGAATAAGATACTTCAACAGAAACAGTCTGAGGGAGGAATTGAAGTATGATGTCAGATGCTGATGTCATCATTCAGTAACCAGCCATCCATGAAGGTTATAAATAGAGGAGTTGTCTACACTAACAGAGGACAGATAGAATCGATAAAGTAGACAAAAATTCTCTTCTTATTACAATCCCGAGGAGGAGGAAGAAGATAAAGGTATTCAAGAAAATCTCCAGATCCTTTCACCAAGTTGATCTGAAGATTAAGGTGGATCTGATCTATAATTTCTTCAAGGAATTCAAGCCGATCAACATCAAGAAGATTGCAGCCTAGAAGTGTGGGGGATTTTCCAATGATTACTGAGACTGAAAGTGGCGGCTTGTTCTATCTTGATACTGCTTCTACTTTTTCTGCCTCTTCTTCTTTACTTCAGTGGCATCTTCGGCTTGAGCATCCTTCTACTCGGCTTCTTTATCAGCTTTTGCCTAATTTATCTCGCAGAGATTCTTCTCTTAATTGTGAGGCTTGTAAATTTGGTAAACATCACCGATCTATTTTTCCCATTAAGCATGGACGCAGTTCTTTTCATCCTTTTGAACTTGTTTATTCTGATATTTGGTGTCCTGCTCCCCTTCAGACTGTTGGTAGGGGTAGTTTGTATTTTGTTAGCTTTATTGATGGTTTTTTTGGTTGTACGTGGCTGTATTTATTACACGAACACTCTGATTTTTTTTCTATTTTTACTGCGTTTTATAATGAAATTCGTATACAATTTGATATCCATGTTAAAATTCTTCAAACTGACAATGCTAAGAAGTATCTTAGTCATCAGTTCACCTCATTTTGTTTGGATCATGGTATTGTCCATCAAACTACTTGTACATACACTTCTCAACAGAATGGTGTTGCTGAACGTAAGAATCGTCATCTTCTTGATGTAGTTTGTAGTCTTGTTACTCATATGCATGTTCCCCGGTCTTATTGGGGTCATGCGGTTCTTCTTTCCTATTTTCTCATTAATCGAGTTCCATCTTCAGTTCTTAACGGCAGGACACCATTTTTTGTCTTGTATTCTGATGCGACACTATTTCCTTTACCTCCTTGTGTCTTTGGTTGCACAATGTTTGCCCACTCTCCTTCTTCTGGTCGCGACAAACTCTCCCATCACTCTGTTAAGTGTATCTTTCTGGGCTATTTTCTGACATAGAAGGGTTATAGGTGTTATGATCCTGTTCTTTGAAGATAGTATGTTTCTATGGATGTCACTTTCTTTGAGGATGCTCCGTTATTTTCTCCTCCCTATGTTCTTCCTTCTTCTAATGATTCTTCTTCTTTTCCAATTATGTCGACACCCCTTCCAGAGCCTGCACTTTTTTCTTCCCCTTCTATTTCTGATTCTCCTACTATCCTTGATTCTTCTGCTAAGAAGCTGCCAACAACTCCTGAGTCAGTAGTCTCTCCTCCGGATAGAACTGATACAGTAGACATGACTAACCTTGATCTTCTGATTACTCTTTCGAAAGGTGTTTGGTCATGCACTCAACATCCTCTTCAGGATGTGATTTCTTATGCGCAGCTATCTCCTTCGTCTAAGAGCTTTGCTCTTGCTTTATCAGCAAATGTTATTTTAGCCTCCTATCAGGATGTTCTTGTTATTCCTCATTGGAAAGCTGATGTGGATGAAGAGATGAAAACTCTCACTGAACGAGGTACTTGAACTCTTGTTCCCACCCCTCCAGGAGCTGATGTGATTGGCTATCATGGAGTCTTTGTTATCAAATTTCTCCTTGATGGTACTATTGATCGTTTCAAGGCTCGACTTATTGCCAAGGGGTTTACGCAAACCTATGGTGTGGATTTTTTGATACTTTCTCTCATGTTACTCGGATTACTACAATCTGTATTCTCTTTTTGGTGGCTATCAATGGATACTGGAAAATGTCTCAGTTGGATGTGAAAAATGCATTTCTTTATGGTGATTTGTAGGAAACAGTATATATGGAGCAACCTCCGGGGTATGTTGCTCCGAGGGAGTTGAAAGAAATAGTGTCTAACCACCTAGAGGAGGGGTGAATAGGTGTTCGTTTTCTTTTGACTTTTAAGGCAGATCAATTGTATTAAAGAACAAATGCACTTCTACAGCTATCACAACACAGCAATCACAAATACAAACATTCACAGTGTGCACACAGTATTTATAGTGGTTCCCCAAGGTTTGGGTACATCCACTTTCCCCCTTCGCCTATCTAGTAGTGTACTAGATTAGGCCTAACTTCTCCACTTCTTATCAGATCCTCAGATCTTACAACTCAGAACCCTAAACAGGTTCCTACATCTCAGAGTGTCCCCACTCCTACAACTCAGGCACAAAGCCTTACCACTCAGTGTTCACCAAGACCTACACTCAGGATAAACAGCCCTACCTCAGCCTTCAATCAAGGCCTACACTCAGAAAATAGAATCTCCTACACTCAGGCACAAACGCCCTACCTCAGCCTTTATAATTTAGGCTTACAACTCAGATCTATACAAGATCCTACAGAAAATAAAGTTTACAAAGTATTTAACCACAACTCTAAAAGAGAGAGATGAGTTGACTGGCTTCTTGATGAGTTTTTGAAAGAACTTTGCAGAGATCAACCTCCCTTGGCTTTCATCAAAGCTTCTTGAATTAGAACACAGTAGGGTTGAGTTTCCTCTGAAGATGATCTTCTATCAACTTCTGTCTTGAGAATCAGATCTCAATCTGAAACTTACTTTTCAGCCTGGTTCAACAGCTGTTCTTCTTAGAAGGAGCTCTCTCTCTCCAACTTCTTAGATCTTCTCTTGAAGGTCTTCTTCTTTGTTGTGTTGTTTTTCAATTCATTGATCATATTTTCTGTTGAAGGAGAAAGGTCTTTAAATAGTCTTCCTCCAAGGTAACCGGCTGATCCAGTTTATAACAACCTTCTGATGGCTCTGACAGTTGCAGTTGACCGGTTGAAATGGCAGCTGTCAAGTCATCCAGTCACTTCTTGAAATCTCTGTCACTGTCTGAAAGTGTCGAGACAGATAGTCTTTATGTGTCGACACAAGTAGACTAAGTGTCGACACAAGTGGACTAAGTGTCGACACTAGCCTTGATGGTGTCGACACAACTCCTTGTGTTGTTGTAATAGCTTCTCGTCACTGCTTCTTCAGAATGTGTCGACACTTATCCTGAGTGTCGACACAAGCCTTCTGTTGAATGTGTCGACACTGGTTGAGTGTGTCGACATAAATACTTCATCTTCAATACTTAGTTGATTTCTGCTGTGTGTCGACACAACTCCTTTGTGTCGACACATGCCTTCTTATTTTGAGACTTGCTGAGTGTCTACACATCTCCTTTGTGTCGACACATGCCTTCATGTGTTGAAGCTTTGCTGAGTGTCGATGCATCTCCTTTGTGTCGACACATGCCTTTATGTGTTGAAACTTTGCTGAGTGTCGACACATCTCCTTTGTGTCGACACATGTACTTTAACTTTGTTGAAGTTTGCTGAGTGTTGACACAGCCTCCTGGTGTCGACACTTTTGCTGTCGACAAAGTTTCTCTGGGTGTCGACACTGCCTCTAAGTGTCGACACTGATTCTGTAGACAATTCTTCACTGTGTGTCGACACTGATTGTATGTGTCGACACTTTTCTTCTGGTGTCGACTCTGCCTTCCTGGTGTCGACATAATTACTCCAAGTGTCAACATAGTTTCTCTAGGTGTCGACACAAGGCTTCTTAAGTGTCTACACTTTTCTTCTAGGTGTCGACACATGAACTTAGAAACTTTTATGCTTTTCTTGTAATTACTTAACCTGCACATATAAACTCAAAGCACATCAAATACACCTTGATGTATATCATTGAGTAGGGTGAGGCTTCTTCAAATCAGGTACATATATTCCAATATACCCAACAATCTCCGCCTATTTGGATAAGTCATAACCCTTAGTCAATGATATACACCATACATAACAAATTCTCAGTATGATGTAAAATAGTATTATATGACTGGGTAAATACTAAACATGTATAAACAGAACATGTATAAACAATTATCTCTGAACAATAATGTAATAGATTGAATCATGAAACATTGTTTTTACAAATTTCAACATTTTCATTAATCAAAGGTATACATAGAGTTTAATGCAAATGATTACAAATTGTAAACTCAAGAAAATTCTATCATATGGCTGCTCTGGTTCCTTGATAACAATGCCCTTTCCAGATTGAATCTTTGCTTGAACAAGAGCTTCATTGTCATCAGCAGGCTTCTTTCCCTTAAGATCTTTCTTTTTCTGTTCTTCAGCCCTTATCTTCTGTCTTTCAAAATAGTGATAAGGCTTAGGGAAATACTTGCTAGGCTCCTGTGCATTAGGAGGTAGCTTCCCTAATTTGTCCTTCCTTCTGAATTGTACTATGGCCTCTTGCCTAGCTTCATGTTTCTTCCATTCCTGGTCAGAATACCATTTGCCAATCTCTAGGAAATTATCTTTTGCAGCCTTCCAAGCAGTTAATATGATATTCCAAGAGGTAGGGCTCCATTGCTCAAAGTCTGGCCTTAATTCAGCTTGCTCTCTGAACCTTTTCTTAGATAATTGGGCCTCTTATTCTTTTAATAATGCCTCTTGCTTTTTTAAGATTGCCTCTGGCACAGACTGAACTACTTTCTCAAGAATAATATTCTGATTACCCTCAGGAGGACTATACATAGACTATACCTCCTGATGTATCATGTCAAAATCACCAGGAGGGTATATCACTTGAGCCACTTCAGCTTGCTCTCCTCCAAAATAAGCAGGATTTATTCTAGACTCTGCAACATGATCAGAGCCTGCTTTGACTAACACCCTCTCCCCCTTTATGACTTCCCTTTCTATATGATCTCTAAGATCATCCTTCTGGAATCTGATCTGTGCATTCAAATAGTTGACTCCATCTTTATAAAAAGGTTTTAACCTTTGGAGCTTTTCAGCGATAGCCTTTTGAGAATCTTCAATGGCTGTTTTAACAGCAGTGAGGCTCTATTGTAGTTGCTTATCAAAGGCTTCTTTGGCAGTAGCAGTTACAGCAGTCTGGACAGTAGCTATATTTTTCATTTCAGTGACTATGACATTATAAGAAGCAGTTAGATTATCATTCATTCTAAGCTAATTCTCCAGGACATATCCTTGTTTGACTGCCAAGTCATCAATCTGTTTCTTTATATTCTCTTGATGAGTAGCCAGATAGACCACTGCATTCCCTCCTTTATGGAAACAATCAGTCATTTCCTTCTTGTTTTGATTCACTTCAAATCTTATAGATTTTATGTCTTGTGCCAGATCAAATTGAAGTGATTTATGGGCTTCATCCATATAAGTTTGTAAAGCTTTCCTTTGCTCATCTAGCTTTATTTGCAATGCCACCATCAGAGAACTATAATCAGTAGTTGGGGCAGGTTGTGGAGTAATTGTCCGTAGTGCTTTCTTGTAGGTCTGGCTTCTTCTCTTGAAGACCTGGAACTTCCTCTTCTTGGCTCTAGCAGGCTCTTCATCCTCTGAAGTAGAAGTACTAGCAATATCTACTCTATCCTTAGAACTAGGAGGTAACTCCTTCTCAGTCCTTTATATTTCCTCTGCATCCTTTGGCTCCACAGTCTCTTTTCTTGCAGTTTCCTCTACATGCTCCACATGCTCCCCCTCAAAGTCTACCTGCTCCCCCTCAACAACTGCTTTTTCTCCCTCTAAGTCAGTCTGTAAAAGATCAGGGAACAGCTCTTCTAATGTAAACTCATATTGAGGTTGGACTAGAAAATCTCTGAGCTCACCAACCACTTTATCAGCAACTGATGTGTCCTCCATGACAACATCTTGTGGTTGACTATGTGACTGTGTATGCTGATCAACATCAAGTAATGATTCAGTCAGAACTTCAACCTTAATATTGAAATTTAATTGATTAACTTCAGTGATTACCTCTAGAATGGTTTGTGTAGCCCTTTCACTCTCTAACTGGGTTGGCTTATCCACATGTAGAGGCTCCCCCTGGAGTGGATCCAGGTGAATAGGTCTAGCTGATGGTAGCTCCCCCTGCCTCTGAGCATCTTCTTGTCTTGCTGGTGACTGTCCAGCATTGTCATCTCCTCCATCATCAGAACTGAAAACCACTTGCTCCTCTGAGCTACTTGAGGATTCTTGAGCCACAATGTCTGACTTCTTCTTCTTCTGAGGTGTTTCCTGTTCTGGAGCTGGCAGTTCCTTTGTCAGCACTTTATCCCACCTTGAGAAAATTCTTTCATCCATTCTCCTCATGTGGTTTATCTTTGAACCTGCAGCTTGGTTCATCACTTCAGGAATACTGCCAGCTAAATATAAACTCAGAATTCTACCCAAATTGGGTTTCTTCAGGCTCTCTTTTATCTTATCAAACATAACTACTGACCAATCAGTCTTAAGCTGGAAAATTATCCTTGTCATCAGACTGAACATATGAGCTGAAATTCTATCATGTCCACCAGGCTTGCTTAGTATTACCTTGCCAACTATCTCAGATAAAAACTTGCCATGTATGTTCATTCCTTTCCTGTTGAACACTGATCCAATCTTCAGGTTTGAAACAAGTCCACACCATGTAAGTACCTCCCTTGTCTTTGAAGCAGATACATCTTCCTCTTCTTTTGTTCTAGGGAGATGAACTTTTCTTAGAGTCTTATGAGTGACCTTCACCTTTGCCCCATGAATTTTGGACTTAATCTTGAGTCCAGATTCATCAAGAGTTGCTGCATTCAAGAATTCGAGGACTTTCTTCTTCCAGATCTTGATAGGTTCTAAAACAAGATACTCTAGGCCAGTCTCTGCAATTAGGGTTACTACACCTTTGATTTCTGGTTCCGCGTCATCAAAGGCGTGTCGCACGAGCTCATATCCTTCATTAATGTTCTCTTCTAGCTTGGGCGCCATTAGGGTTTGAAGAAATTTTGAATTTAGAGAAGAGAGATGTCGACACACAAGTTTGGTCTCGAAACTAAGGTGAGCGTGTCGACAAATAATGGGGAAAACTTATTTATACCTTTCTAGAATTGAAGGTGAAAAGGCGCGTTAAAATACTTGAATTGTGTCGACACTGTTGAAAAGTGTCGACACTTACTTCTAATGTCTCGACAACTATGTGTCGACAGAATATATGTGTCGACACTTATATATCTCAGCTTGACACTTAGTCGAGTCTTTACTCGACGAATTCTGTGTAAATCATAAGTGTCGACACCACCCTGGATGCGTCGACACCTACAGTGCATGTGTCGACACTAATTCTCTGAAGTGTCGACACAGACTTCCTAGATGTGTCGACACCATTTCTCTGAAATGTCGACACCACTTCTATGTGTCGACACAGACAACTATGTGTGTCGACACTATTTTACTTAGCTAATTTTTGTAAACTATTATAAGTTTATCATTCCTAATTCAATTTTAAACTTATTGAATTTGGTTTCATCTAAGGGCTTAGTAAACATATCAGCTAACTGATTATCTGTCTTAACATACTTTAAGGAAATGTCTTCTTTTTCCACATGTTCTCTTAGAAAATGGTATTTAATTTCTATGTGCTTAGTCCTACTATGGGAGACATGATTATTTGCAATAGAAATGACACTAGTAGAATCACAAAATAAAGGTGTCCTACTTACTTGAATACCATAATCTTCTAGCTGGTGTTGTATCCATAGTAGTTGTGCACAGCAGCTTCCTGCAGCAACATACTCTGATTCTGCTGTGGAGATAGCCACACTGGTTTGTTTCTTGCTACTCCATGACACCAGCCTTCCACCTAGAAATTGACAGGTTCCTGTGGTACTTTTCCTATCTTCCTTGCAGCCTGCAAAATCTACATTTGAATAACCTGTCAGTACAAAATCTCCATTCCTAGGGTAGCAAAGGTGTAACACCCCAGTTTTTGCAAGAGGTTCAATCTGCTGTTCTGGAAAATTTTTGGGTTCTGGCAGGAGGCACACGGCCTGCGACACGGGCGTGTCGCAGGGCGTGTCGAGGCCGTGTCGACACTCGGCCCAAGTGTCGACACTTTGTGCTCGACAGAGTGTCGAGAGTGAGGCACACGGCCTGCGACACGGGCGTGTCGCAGGGCGTGTCGAGGCCGTGTCGACACTCGGCCCAAGTGTCGACACTTTGTGCTCGACAGAGTGTCGAGAGTGAGGCACACGGCCTGCGACACGGGCGTGTCGCAGGGCGTGTCGAGGCCGTGTCGACACTCGGCCCAAGTGTCGACACTTTGTGCTCGACAGAGTGTCGAGAGTGAGGCACACGGCCTGCGACACGGGCGTGTCGCAGGGCGTGTCGAGGCCGTGTCGACACTCGGCCCAAGTGTCGACACTTTTGCTCGACAGTGTGTCGAGACTGGGGCACACGGCTTGGGACACGGGCGTGTCCCAGGCCGTGTCACCTCTCGGGTTGGTGTTGGGGCCGTGTCGTTGGAGCTACACGGCAGGCCACACGGCCGTGTCATTGGGGACACGGGCGTGTCGGATTGAACACGGGCGTGTCGGATGCCCGTGTCGGATTCCAGGCGCGTCGATTTGAGACGGCGAATGAGGCACACGGCCCTGGACACGGGCGTGTGCCAGGCCGTGTTCGGCCCAGATCTTTTATTTTCCAGGCGAATCGCAGCCAGTCTTTTTCTGGTTTTGGGATCTAACGGTTCAGGCCATCTCCTGGACAGTTAAGTCTGACCCTAGGGTTACAGATCCTCATTTTTCTTTCAAGTTCTCTCTTTCTTAGATCTTGAGAAAACCTAGAGCAAGGAGGAAGAAGAAGAACTCTTGGGCTGTAGGAAGGGTGTCGGAGCTCCGAATCGCGAGCCGAGTCCGGATCCGTGAAGCTTGGAGCATTGCGAAGTGTTCCATCCGGCTATTTTTGCCATGGCAAGGAAGAGGAGTCGGAAGGTAACGACATCTCTCCTCTCGGTCTTTAGGATACACGTTTTAGCATCATCTAGTTTTCTTTTCTCTAATTTTTGGGCACCAAACTCTCAAATGAGAGGGGTTTTGGCTTGCCGAGTTTCAAGAGGAACTTCCGGGTCGATTGAGTCCGTCCCCGGCATATTTTGCATTAGAGATCCGCTTCGCTAGTGGATTAGGCATGGTGGGTGAAGCCGTAGTCGCGACCGTTAGTCCGACACGGTGATGTTGCATACGAACTTAGGGATTCGTAGAGGTTTCCGATGCGGCAAGATGCCGTTTGTGTTGTGGTGGTGATTGTCCCGTTGGCTTGAAAAGAGTACATGTAGTCGAACCCGGACAAGGTTAGCTCCTCGTGGTGGTAGATGGTTTCCTTGACAAGGTTAGCTCCAAATGAGAATGGAGATGGTTTCCTTGGTGGACAAGGTTAGCTCCGCACGAGTTGGAGATGTTTTCCTTGGTGCGCGGGAACGCTGCGGTACAAAGAGGGATTGCGATGTGTTTAGTCTTGGTTGTGTTGTGCCAAGGCGTGGCTATGTCTCCGTGGTCGGCTGGCTATCCCGTGACACGTGCGTCATGTGTGGAGAGTGTCCCGGCGAGACTAGTCCCCTTCTGTGAGACTGACGAGAATGCCAAGCTTGGGGCAAGCCCGGGCAAAGAGGCCATGAGCGGGTGGGGTCCAGCAAGGCTTCTTAGAATCGGTCAGTCTGTGGTTGTTGGAATCCTGACATGAGACGTCAGAGCTTGCAGGCAAGCCCGGGGCTAAGCCCACGAGCGGGTGGGGCCTTGGCAAGATTTCCATGTGGCGGCCTGTGCGCCGTGTGAGGGAGTTGTGTCTCCCTCAATGTTTGCGGCTTTATGCCAATTGGGGAAATGTGAGTACCCAAATGTTGTGATGTTGTGCTAGATGCATACGGTTTAGGGTACCTTGGGTGAAGCCCGGGTGTTGCATTCATGTTGCATAGTAGGCCCTTTCTTTATATGCTCAACCAGTAGAGAACATGTTTGTTGATTGAGACATCCAAGCCTGTTTTAATGTATTTCTATTTATAGAAATTTATATTGCATATGAAGTGCTGACTTGCAGGTTGGAGGGTTCCCCGGGGTCCGTTAGGGGCGGCCGGGAGGAGATGTGTTGTTACACAGTTTGAGGTCAGCCTTTGCTGACCCACGTTACTAATAATTTTTACAGGGCAAGGATCGCACGCAGGAGCTAGCACGCCGGCCAAAAAGGCCTAAGCCCATGAAGTGTTTTCTCTTTTGTAGCACTACTTTTGATGATGTATGTTTGAGACTATTTTGTCCGGCTTGCATGCCGAGGTAGACTAGGAGTGCTGAGCACATTCATGTTTGGTTGTACTGTTTGCCCTTTTGGACATTTGATGTAAGGCCTTAAGGCCATTTGTTTACTCTTTTGGATTAGTGGATAACTTCTAGTTGTGTTTGGTTTTCCGCTGTGTTGTGCAAGTGTTTTGAGTTTGGGTAGCTATATCAACTTTTAATACTAAAGCTGTGGTGTTCGTATGTTGTGGGGCCCCGGCCGGACCCATATTATACGTCTATTACAGGGGAGGTGTTACAATTTGGTATCAGAGGGAGGTTAGATTCAAGGTCAGTGCGTAGAGAAGTTATCCACATAAGAGTAACGCGGGACCATGAGTGTCCTTATGTTTTAGTCTTTAGATTGGAGACTAATCCCTTATTTCTTGTCTTCCTGAAGAGTGCAAGCAACGAGGCGGGCACTTCAAGAGCAAGGGATGATCTCTCGGCGAGCAGTGCTACTGCTCCAGGTCTTTTGGGCACGGGTGTAGACCCGGCCGACTTCTGCCGCATGCTTGCAGAAGCGATGGTGGCAGCTCAGGCTGCAGCAGCGGCTCAGGTGGCAGCCCCTGCCACACCAGATACGGCAACGGCCGTGCCAGGAGCAGAAGCCAGGCGAGTGGAGCCTTTGGCGGAGAGAGTAGTTGTTGGACATGGAGATCGACACATGAAGTACTTCCTGAGTTTCCATCCCCCGTCCTTCAAGGGTATCAGAACGCCAACGGATGCGGAAGACTGGTGGGTTCGCATTCAAGAACTGTTAAGGGCGGCAGAGACGCCAGAGGAAAAGAAAGCTGAGTATGCGGCTTTCATGTTGGAAGGGGATGCCAAGTTATGGTGGGTGGCCCATAGCGGCCGCCAGTTTCCGGGACGCACCCCGTCAGTGGAAGAGTTTGGGGACGCTTTTCTTAAGAGGTATATCCCAGTTTCAACTCGGTTGGCCCTGCAGAGGCAGTTTCTGCATCTAATGCAGCGAGACAAGACAGTGGATGAGTACGTGCAAGAGTTCACCCGATTGGGTCGTTATGCGGGAACGACAATGGCTGATGATGTAGAGAGGGATAACCTCTTCTACCAAGGTTTGAGGGAGAATCTGAGGCAGCCCCTCATCTCCATGAAGAGGGCGGGATTTAATGAGTTAGTTGAAGCCGCCAGGAGTTTGGAGAATGATTTGGAGCGAACCCAACGCCGTAAGGGTTTTACTCCCAAGCAAGGGGAAGGGAAGCCTTCCCAATCTCATGGAAAGTCTGATGGGAGTAGGTGGAGGAAGAAGCCTTCCACTTCCAGATCTGGTGAGAGGAGCAACTGGACGCCTGGGGGTTCCCACTCTAGGGGACCGCCGACGTGCTACAACTGCGGGAAGGTTGGGCACATAGCCCGTGCTTGTCAGCAAGGGGGATCGGGGCAAGAGTCAAAGCAGGAGCAGTCTGTGCGCTCGGGCCCCAGTGCTGCAGAGAAAGGAAAGATGGCGGAGTCGAGCGCTTCTCGGTTCCAACCGGTGCAACCAAGGGCCTACAACCTTGGACAGCAAGAAGCGATCCGCCAGACGGATGTGGTGACAGGTATGAAGAGAATTTAAGTTTAAATTTTGTGCTTCATCCTTTTAGACTTTTGTGTAACGTCTATGTTGTAGGCTTCGTGTTAGTTTCCGGATACCCCGCTAGGGTATTGTTTGATACAGGAGCATCGCACTCCTTTCTTGCGGAGAGCTTCATCCGGAGAATAGGAGTTGAGTCTTTCTCGTCGGGTGCAGAGCTGAAAGTGCGCATGCCCAATGGGTCATCTATGACCACCGGGGCTAAAGGGCGCATTTGTTGGGAGCTAGACGGAGTTGTCTTCGCTCTGGAAGCGGCAGTGTTACCTTTAGTAGAGTTCGATGTCATTTTGGGTATGGACTGGCTTGCAGAGCAGCGCGCCAGTATTGACTGCCTTTCTAAGGTGGTGACCTTAAGGAGTAAAGGGCAAGCAGAAGTCAAGTTTGAGGGCCTTGGTGGAGTGGCCTGTTCCCTGATATCGGCCATGCAGTTGGTGCGGGCGGTTAACCAGGGTGGTGTAGCGCTTGTAGCGTTATTGGAGGTTCGTCTATCCCAACTGTAGATTGAGGAAGTGCCTGTGGTGGCAGAGTTCAAGGATGTGTTTCCGGATGAACTTCCTGGAGCGCCTCCTCGGCGGGAGATCGACTTCTCGATCGAGTTAGTGCCGGAGGCTAGACCGGTGTCACGTCCTCCATTTAGGATGGCACCAAAGGAGTTAGCGGAACTTAAGGTTCAGTTACAGGAACTGTTGGAGCAAGGGTATATTAGACCCAGTTCTTCACCGTGGAGCGCACCGGTGTTGTTTGTGAAGAAGAAAGACGGTAGCATGCGCCTGTGCATAGACTACCGAGAGCTTAATAAGTTGACCGTCAAGAATAAGTATCCGATTCCTCGGATAGATGATTTATTTGACCAATTGGTGGGGTCGATGGTATATTCGAAGTTGGACTTGAAGTCAGGCTACTATCAGCTACGAATTCGGGATGAGGACATACCCAAAACTGCTTTTGGGACAAGGTATGGACACTTTGAGTTTACGGTGATGCCGTTCGGGCTAACGAACGCACCATCGGTGTTCATGGATCTGATGAATCGGGTATTCCGGGAATACTTGGATTCTTTTGTGGTTGTTTTCATTGATGACATTTTGGTGTATTCCAAATCGGAAGTGGAGCATGAGACCCACTTGAGAATAGTTTTGCAAGTGTTGAGGGAGAATGAGTTGTATGCAAAATTCTCCAAATGCGAGTTCTGGTTAGAGAAGGTGGCATTTTTGGGCCACGTGATTAGTGGTGATGGGGTGGCAGTGGATCCAGCGAAAGTGGAGGCCATCAGAGATTGGCCGGTGTTGAGGACCGTGGCGGAAGTCCGAAGTTTTCTTGGACTAGCCGGGTATTATAGGAGATTCGTGGAGAATTTCTCGAAGATAGCTCTACCCCTCACCTCTCTCACTCGCAAAGACCATAAATTTGTGTGGACCCAAGAGTGCGGTCAAGCATTCGAGGCACTAAAGGAGAGGCTTATGATGGCTCCGATCTTGAGTTTACCGCAAGGGACAGATGGATTTCAAATTTTCAGTGACGCATCGGGATGCGTTTTGGGTTGCGTTTTGGTGCAACATGGGAAGGTGATAGCCTTTGGGTCTAGACAGCTGAAACCTCATGAGAGGAATTACCCCGTCCATGACTTGGAGTTGGCGGCGGTAATCTTCGCGCTGAAAATTTGGCGGCATTATGTGTATGGCGCAAGAGTGGAGATCTTCACGGACCATAAAAGCCTGAAGTATCTCTTAGATCAAAAGGACTTGAATATGCGGCAACGCAGATGGGTTGAGTTTCTTGGAGACTACGAAGTAGCGATTCAGTACACGCCGGGTAAAGCCAATGTGGTGGCGGATGCGTTGAGTAGAAAGTACTCGGGGCTAGGAAATTGGATCGAAGCTCATGATGAGCGGTTGGTACGGGAATGGGAGTCCCTTGGATTGGAATGTGTTGCGAGAGGCGAGTCTAGCGTGGCTCGGTTGAACTGGATTGAAGTGCAAAACGACTTGTCCGATCGTATTCGGGAAGCGACTCGATTAGATGTGGAGTTTCAACCTTTTGTGTTGGAGGCTCAAATGGGCGAGAGCAGCACCTGGGAGATGATCGGGGGAATCTTGAGAAAGGATGGAAGGGTTTGTGTACCGCAGTTTGGCAATCTCCGTGAGGAGTTGATGTTCGAGGCTCACTTCTCAAAGTACTCCATTCACCCAGGCAGTACAAAGATGTACTTGGATATGAAGAAATCCTTTTGGTGGCCGGGGTTGAAGCGAGATGTGGCTTTGTATGTGAGTCGTTGCCAAACATGTGCCTTGGTGAAGGCCGAATGTCAGAAACCGGGTGGGTTCCTGAAGCCCCTTCCAATTCCTGAATGGAAATTTGAGGACATCTCCATGGACTTTGTGCATGGTTTGCCTAGATCGCAGCATGGGAATGATGCTATTTGGGTGATCGTGGATCGCCTAACCAAGGTGGCTCACTTCATCCCGAACCGGAAAGAGGACAGCGTGGAGAAGCTGGTGGAGTTGTATGTTCGCAACATTGTGCGACTGCACGGAATTCCTAAGAGCATAGTCAGTGATCGCGATGGACGGTTTACGTCCAAGGACTGGAGACTAGTTCAGAAGAGCTTGGGCACGAAGCTAAAGTTTAGTACGGCGTTCCATCCTCAAACTGATGGGCAAACGGAGAGAACGAACCGTACTATGGAGGATATGTTGAGGATGTGCGTTCTTGATTTTGGCAAGAGGTGGGAGGATCACCTCTTCATGGTAGAATTTGCGTACAACAACAGTTTTCAAGCTAGTATAAAGATGGCGCCATACGAAGCTTTGTATGGGAGGCGGTGTCGAACGCCAATGTCTTGGGCAGAGGCGGGAGACACCAAACTTCTGGGAAAGGATGCGGTAGTTGACGCTTGTGAGATGGTACGGACCATCCAAGAGCGTATGAAGGTGGCACAAGACAGGCAAGCGAAATATTTTAATGCTCGTCACCGGAAGTTAGAATTTGCAGTTGGTGATTGGGTTTATCTGAAAGTCAAGCCGTTCAAAGGTGTCTCGCGGATTCGCCGACTCAAGAAGTTGAGTCCAAGGTTTTTGGGGCCTTTTGAAATTGTTGAGCGGATAGGAGAAGCAGCCTATCGGTTGGCATTGTCCGCAGATTTGAGTGGATTACATGACGTCTTCCATGTCTCCGTGTTGAGGAAAGCCTTGGTGGAGGCTAGCGTGGTGATTGAGCCGGCATCGGTGCCGATTGAGGAAGACTTGAGGACACGAGTCCTTCCAATCGCTATAGAAGATTCAGAGATTCGGCAGTTGCGGAATAAAGAAGTTAAACTTGTGAAAGTTCGTTGGGACAACTGCGGTCGTGAGGAGTTCTCGTGGGAGCGAGAACAGGCCATGCTAGAAGACTATCCAGAACTATTTTTGTCAGGTACAATTTAAGTTTTGTACCCTTTTGTTTTGTAATTTCGGGACGAAATTCAGTTAAGTGGGGGAGAGTTGTAACACCCCAGTTTTTGCAAGAGGTTCAATCTGCTGTTCTGGAAAATTTTTGGGTTCTGGCAGGAGGCACACGGCCTGCGACACGGGCGTGTCGCAGGGCGTGTCGAGGCCGTGTCGACACTCGGCCCAAGTGTCGACACTTTGTGCTCGACAGAGTGTCGAGAGTGAGGCACACGGCCTGCGACACGGGCGTGTCGCAGGGCGTGTCGAGGCTGTGTCGACACTCGGCCCAAGTGTCGACACTTTGTGCTCGACAGAGTGTCGAGAGTGAGGCACACGGCCTGCGACACGGGCGTGTCGCAGGGCGTGTCGAGGCCGTGTCGACACTCGGCCTAAGTGTCGACACTTTGTGCTCGACAGAGTGTCGAGAGTGAGGCACACGGCCTGCGACACGGGCGTGTCGCAGGGCGTGTCGAGGCCGTGTCGACACTCGACCCAAGTGTCGACACTTTTGCTCGACAGTGTGTCGAGACTGGGGCACACGGCTTGGGACACGGGCGTGTCCCAGGCCGTGTCACCTCTCGGGTTGGTGTTGGGGCCGTGTCGTTGGAGCTACACGGCAGGCCACACGGCCGTGTCACTGGGGACACGGGCGTGTCGGATTGAACACGGGCGTGTCGGATGCCCGTGTCGGATTCCAGGCGCGTCGATTTGAGACGGCGAATGAGGCACACGGCCCTGGACACGGGCGTGTGCCAGGCCGTGTTCGGCCCAGATCTTTTATTTTCCAGGCGAATCGCAGCCAGTCTTTTTCTGGTTTTGGGATCTAACGGTTCAGGCCATCTCCTGGACAGTTAAGTCCGACCCTAGGGTTACAGATCCTCATTTTTCTTTCAAGTTCTCTCTTTCTTAGATCTTGAGAAAACCTAGAGCAAGGAGGAAGAAGAAGAACTCTTGGGCTGTAGGAAGGGTGTCGGAGCTCCGAATCGCGAGCCGAGTCCGGATCCGTGAAGCTTGGAGCATTGCGAAGTGTTCCATCCGGCTATTTTTGCCATGGCAAGGAAGAGGAGTCGGAAGGTAACGACATCTCTCCTCTCGGTCTTTAGGATGCACGTTTTAGCATCATCTAGTTTTCTTTTCTCTAATTTTTGGGCACCAAACTCTCAAATGAGAGGGGTTTTGGCTTGCCGAGTTTCAAAAGGAACTTCCGGGTCGATTGAGTCCGTCCCCGGCATATTTTGCATTAGAGATCCGCTTCGCTAGTGGATTAGGCATGGTGGGTGAAGCCGTAGTCGCGACCGTTAATCCGACACGGTGATGTTGCATACGAACTTAGGGATTCGTAGAGGTTTCCGATGCGGCAAGATGTCGTTTGTGTTGTGGTGGTGATTGTCCCGTTGGCTTGAAAAGAGTACATGTAGTCGAACCCGGACAAGGTTAGCTCCTCGTGGTGGTAGATGGTTTCCTTGACAAGGTTAGCTCTAAATGAGAATGGAGATGGTTTCCTTGGTGGACAAGGTTAGCTCCGCACGAGTTGGAGATGTTTTCCTTGGTGCGCGGGAACGCTGCGGTACAAAGAGGGATTGCGATGTGTTTAGTCTTGGTTGTGTTGTGCCAAGGCGTGGCTATCTCTCCGTGGTCGGCTGGCTATCCCGTGACACGTGCGTCATGTGTGGAGAGTGTCCCGGCGAGACTAGTCCCCTTCTGTGAGACTGACGAGAATGCCAAGCTTGGGGCAAGCCCGGGCAAAGAGGCCATGAGCGGGTGGGGTCCAGCAAGGCTTCTTAGAATCGGTCAGTCTGTGGTTGTTGGAATCCTGACATGAGACGTCAGAGCTTGCAGGCAAGCCCGGGGCTAAGCCCACGAGCGGATGGGGCCTTGGCAAGATTTCCATGTGGCGGCCTGTGCGCCGTGTGAGGGAGTTGTGTCTCCCTCAATGTTTGCGGCTTTATGCCAATTGGGGAAATGTGAGTACCCAAATGTTGTGATGTTGTGCTAGATGCATACGGTTTAGGGTACCTTGGGTGAAGCCCGGGTGTTGCATTCATGTTGCATAGTAGGCCCTTTCTTTATATGCTCAACCAGTAGAGAACATGTTTGTTGATTGAGACATCCAAGCCTGTTTTAATGTATTTCTATTTATAGAAATTTATATTGCATATGAAGTGCTGACTTGCAGGTTGGAGGGTTCCCCGGGGTCCGTTAGGGGCGGCCGGGAGGAGATGTGTTGTTACACAGTTTGAGGTCAGCCTTTGCTGACCCACGTTACTAATAATTTTTACAGGGCAAGGATCGCACGCAGGAGCTAGCACGCCGGCCAAAAAGGCCTAAGCCCATGAAGTGTTTTCTCTTTTGTAGCACTACTTTTGATGATGTATGTTTGAGACTATTTTGTCCGGCTTGCATGCCGAGGTAGACTAGGAGTGCTGAGCACATTCATGTTTGGTTGTACTGTTTGCCCTTTTGGACATTTGATGTAAGGCCTTAAGGCCATTTGTTTACTCTTTTGGATTAGTGGATAACTTCTAGTTGTGTTTGGTTTTCCGCTGTGTTGTGCAAGTGTTTTGAGTTTGGGTAGCTATATCAACTTTTAATACTAAAGCTGTGGTGTTCGTATGTTGTGGGGCCCCGGCCGGACCCATATTATACGTCTATTACAGGGGAGGTGTTACAAAAGGCCTAGATAAGGTGTGCCCTTAAGATATCTCAAAATTCTTTTGACTGCTGTCAAATGAGATTCTTTAGGGCAAGCCTGGTACCTAGCACAGACACATGTAGCATACATGATATCTGGTCTACTAGCAGTCAAATACAGTAGGGAGCCAACTATCCCTCTATACAAAGTTTCATCTACAGGTTTCCCTGCATCATCTTTGCTTAGAGACATGCTTGACCCCATAGGAGTTTTCATGGTAGTGGATGATTCCATACCATACTTCCTTATCAATTCTAGGGAGAACTTAGACTGGCATATGGATAATCCATCTTCAGTCTGTCTAACTTGGAGACCCAAGAAGAACTTAAGTTCCCCCATACTGCTCATTTCAAATTGTCCTTGCATAAGTTTTGCAAACTTTCTGCAAAGACAACTTTTTGTAGACCCAAATATTATGCCATCTACATATATTTGGACTAAGATAATCTTGCCTCTGGATTCTCTAAGGAATAGAGTCTTGTCTATTTTCCCCCTTGTGAATTTATTCTCAATGAGAAAACTAGATAGGGTTTCATACCAAGCCCTTGGGGATTGTTTTAACCCATACAAAGCCTTCCTAAGTCTATAAACATAATCAGGTTTAAGAGAATCAACAAAACCTGATGGCTGCTCTATATAGACTTCTTCCTTCAGATTTCCATTCAAAAAAGCTGACTTAACATCCATTTGATATACCTTAAATCCTTGAAAAGTTGCATAGGCAAGGAACATCCTTATTGCTTCCAGTCTTGCTACTGGAGCAAAAGTTTGATCAAAATCAATACTTTCTTCTTGTCTATATCCCTTTGCAACAAGTCTAGCTTTATTCTTTATGATGATTCCATTCTCATCTAACTTGTTCCTAAAGATCCACTTAGTTCCAATAATGTTGTGGTCCTTGGGTTTAGGAACTAGTTCCCAGACCTTGCATCTTTTGAATTGATTCAGCTCCTCTTGCATGGCCTCAATCTAATGAGGGTCTAGGATTGCTTCTTCAAACTTCTTTAGCTCTACTTGGGATAGAAAACTGGAGTAAAGAACTATATTTAGATTCCTGCTCCTTATTTGCACCCCTTGTCTGGGATCTCCAATTATTTGATTAGCTGGCTGATCCTTTAAGTGTAGACAGGTTGTACACCTTCAGTCTCTTCATTTAGCTGCACCTCTTGATCTTCTTCAGCATCAGGAGTATCTTGTACTCCCCCTGGACAACAGCCACCATCTTCCACTTACTGACTTGTAGAAGAACCTTCTGTTAAGGTAAGCTTGTCCATCCTTTCAGTTACACCTGTGGAGCTGCAAACACTTCTTGGAAATTCATTGTTAATGAGTCTAGCTTCATCAAAAACTACATGAACAGACTCTTCTACAACTTAAGTAATCAAGTTGTAGACCCTATAAGCCTTACTATTATTGTTGTACCCAACAAAGATCCCCTCTTGAGATTTGGCAGCAAACTTGGTTAGATAAGACTTACCATTGTTAAGTATATAACACTTGCAACCAAAGATCCTGAAATAGGATAAATTTGGTTTTCTGCCCTTCACAATCTCATAGGGGGTCTTCTTGTGGCTCTTGGTGATAGTAGCTCTATTGATCACATGACAAGCAGTGTTTACTGCCTCAGCCCAGAAATATTCTGTGAGAGATGTGTCACTCAATAGGGTTCTACCAGCCTCTATCAAGGTTCTATTTTTCCTTTCAGTAATACCATTTTGCTGAGGTGTTCTTGGTGAGGAAAATTCTTGAAAAATTCCAAATTCTTCACACAGTTTTGTCATACTTTCAGACTGAAATTCAGTACCATGGTCACTTCTGATTTTGACCAGTGTACTGTCCAATTCATTCTAAATTTGTTTAACAAAACTATATAAGATACTTGAGGTTTCAGATTTTTTTCTAAGGAAGAACACCCAGGAAAACCTTGAATAGTCATCTATAACCACAAATGTGTAGACCTTCCTACCTAGGCTGTGAACTGGCATAGGACCAAAAAGATCCATATGCAAGAGGTATAGACACCTCAGAGCATCTTTGTTCTCAAGGCTATGAAAGGTGGATTTAGTCTGCTTGCCTTTTTGACAAGCTGAGCATATCCCATCCTTTATACACTTAACTTGAGAACCATTCCTCACTAACTCTTTGCTCAAGAGTTGGCCAATTATCTTATAGTTAAGATGAGCCAGCCTCTTGTGCCATTTAACACAATGTGAGACTCTTTCATCAGCTACAAGACAAATAGGAGAAACATTGTTCTCACACATAATGTCTAGACAATAGACATTTCTCTTCCTATACCCTATCAATATGATCTTTTGATCACTTGACCTTTTGATATGACAACCATCCTTGACAAATGAGATGTCATATCCTAAATCACTCAGCTGACTTATGTTAATGAGGTTATGTTTCAAACCCTTTACATAAGCCACTTGAGTAATTATAATTTGGTTACTAGAAATGTTACCAAAGCCTTTGATGATTCCTTTTTCTGAACCACCAAAGGTAACTTTTGGAGCATCCTTGATAGGTGTATAGTCCTTCAGCAATCTCCTAGTTCCAGTCATGTGCCTGGAATATCCACTGTCCAAGTACCATATAGGGGCATGACCACTTAGACTCACCTGCAAAACAGATTACTTAACCCTATAACCCAAATAATTCTTGGGTCCTGGGTGCAGGTTAGTTTGTCTTTTAACAAAACTACATGTAGCTCTTCTAGTAGGTAGTTTGCTACTCTACTTGACACTTGAATTGTGCCAACAATCTATGGCAAAGTGGCCTATCTTGCCACAACACCAGCACTCAAACCTGTTGTACCTTTGTTTAGGTACAACCCTGGCTGGATTTTCTACTACAGCCTTCTTGTTTAGTGCTGGGGCTTTGCCCTTAGATTTGGATTTTACAGTCCAGGAAGGTTTTGTAAACCCCAATCCAGTTTTACCCTTATGAGGTACAAACTCATCTATCAAAGGTAAAACAGATTTTGGTTTAGAAAAACTTGCTACAATCTCTCTCTCCTTCTGAAGTCTAGCCTCCAGATTTCTAATTTGATCATTCTTAAATGTAATAGTACCCATCTGAATAACAGTAATGTTCTTCAGCCTGACTATTTCATTCTGTTTCTGATCAAATAACTTGTCTGAATCAGCAGCAGGCAATTTAAGATTAGCAATCTCCTTTGCCTGAGTTTTGTCTAAGGTTTTGCTTTTCTTCAAGGCCTGCAATAAGTCCCTATATTCATCAATTAACTGATGAATATCTCCTTCAGATTCAGACTCACCCACATCACTTGATGCAGATGTATCTGATTCTGACTCAGTACAAGAAATTGAACTAGAAGAACAACTTTATACTTTACTTGGTCCAGGCTGATCCTGGATTTTGTCTTCTTCAGATAAGGCCATCAGTCCCTTGCACTGAATGTCCTCATACTCATAAATTGAGTTCATTAGCTGCATGAACTCATCTTCTTCCTCTTCAGCAATCAATCCAATATAGGCTTCAGCTTCTGAATCTGTTTCTGAAGATGACTGATCAGTCAAACTTTTGTCTTTCTTGGCAACAAAGGACTTTTTTCCTTTTTGCCCTTAAACTGTGCCTTCTTTCTGTCAGTTGACTTCTTCCTCTTTTCAGGACAGTGAACCACTACATGTCCTTGTCTATTGCAGCAATAGCAAATAATCTTTGAAGATGTAGCTTTGCTTGGCTTGACCTTTCTTCTGTCATTCCTTGATGACTTCCTGTTCTGATAGTAGTCATCTTTTGTCTGTGAAGTGGATGGCTTAGACCTACACTGCTTCTTCTTCAGAAACTTTTGAAAATGTCTTGTAAAAGCAGCAAAGTCTTCATCACTCTCACTGCTATCAGAATTCTTGCTTTCTGAATTATCTGTCTCAGCCTTAGCAACTATTTGAGGTGGAGATGAAGACTTACTTCTATACTTCCTAGTGGCTTCAGTCTTGAAGGCCACAGATCTTTCCTTGTGCTCCACTCTAGTAGTCTTCTCTTCCTCCTTTCTAACTATTAACTACATCTCATCAGATAACAGTTTTCCAAACAAAGTTGGGGGAGGTATATCAGCTAATTTGGTCATTTCCCTAATGGCACAAATCTTGGTATCTCAGTCCTTAGTCAGAAATCTTAAGAACTTGTCATTCAGCTCATAGTTGCTGAATTCTCTTCCATAGGACATCAATTCATTTACTATCCTATAGAACTTCTTGTAGCATTCAGTAATGCTATCAGACTTCCCTTGTCTGAAGCTTTCATATTCCTGATTTAACAAAGACTTCCTGTCTTGTCTTACTTCTTCTGATCCCTCCATATAGACTATTAATGTGTCCCTCATTTCTTTAGAAGTTTTATAGTGAATTAAATTCTGAAACGTTACATCATCAATTGCACTAACAATAATATTCTGGGCCCTCTTGTCCATAATGGCCAGAATAATTTCATCTTTAGTCATTTCTGAATAGTCTTTGGGAGTTCTCTGATTTGCATCCAGAATAGATACTTTCATTAGCACATATGGCCCTTCTTTGACTGTAATGTATATTCTTGGGTCAGAGGCTTCCATAAAAAGTCTAACCCTCTCTTTCCAAATGCCAAATATCTCTTTTCTACAGATTGGCAATTTCATGGATCCCAACTCTTTGTGATTCTCACTAGAACCCATTTTCTTGAATCTTGATTATTCGGAATCTGCCTACAGGATCTTACTAAGACTGTTATGTCCCTTTTTGAGTAACCTCGCTTTGATACCACTTGAAAGAAATAGTGTCTAACCACGTAGAGGGGGGGGGTGAATAGGTGTTCTTTTTCTTTTGACTTTTAAGGCAGATCAATTGTATTAAAGAACAAATGCACTTCTACAGCTATCACAACACAGCAATCACAGATACAAACATTCACAGAGTGCACACAGTATTTATAGTGGTTCCCCAAGGTCTGGGTACATCCACTTTCCCCCTTCGCCTATCTAGTAGTGTACTAGATTCAGCCTAACTTCTCCACTTCTTCTCAGATCCTCATATCTTACAACTCAGAACCCCAAACAGGTTTCTACACCTCAGAGTGTCCCCACTCCTACAACTCAGGCACAAAGCCTTACCACTCAGTCTTCACCAAGACCTACACTCAGGCTAAACAGCTCTACCTCAGCCTTCAATCAAGGCCTACACTCAGAGAATAAAATCTCCTACATTCAGGCACAAAAGCCCTACCCCAGCCTTTATAATATAGGCTTACAACTCAGATCTATACAAGATCCTACAGAAAATAAAGTTTACAAAGTATTTAACCACAACTCTAAAAGAGAGAGATGAGTTGACTGGCTTCTTGATGAGTTCTTGAAAGAACTTTGCAGAGATCAACCTCCCTTTGCTTTCTTCAAAGCTTCTTGAATTAGAACACAGTAGGGTTGAGTCTCCTCTGAAGATGATCTTCTATTAACTTCTGTCTTGAGAATCAGATCTCAATCTGAAACTTACTTTTCAGCCTGGTTCAACAGCTGTTCTTCTTAGAATGAGCTCTCTCTCTCCAACTTCTTAGATCTTCTCTTGAAGGTCTTCTTCTTTGTTGTGTTGTTTTTCAATTCATTGATCATTCTTTCTGTTGAAGGAGAAAGGTCTTTAAATAGTCTTCCTCCAAGGTAACCGGCTGATCCGGTTTATAACAACCTTCTGATGGCTCTGACAGTTGCAGTTGACCGGTTGAAATGGCAGCTGTCAAGTCATCCAGTCACTTCTTGAAATCTCTGTCACTGTCTGAAAGTGTCGAGACAGATAGTCTTTATGTGTCGACATAAATAGACAAAGTGTCGACACAAGTGGACTAAGTGTCGACACTAGCCTTGATGGTGTCGACACAACTCCTTGTGTTATTGTAATAGCTTCTCGTCACTGCTTCTTCAGAATGTGTCGACAATTATCCTGAGTGTCGACACAAGCCTTCTGTTGAATGTGTCGACACTGGTTGAGTGTGTCGACACAAATACTTCATCTTCAATACTTAGTTGATTTCTGCTGCGTGTCGACACAACTCCTTTGTGTCGACACATGTCTTCTTGTTTTGAGACTTGCTGAGTATCGACACATCTCCTTTGTGTCGACACATGTCTTCATGTGTTGAAGCTTTGATGAGTATCGACACATCTCCTTTGTGTCAACACATGCCTTCATGTGTTGAAACTTTGCTGAGTGTCGACACATCTCCTTTGTGTCGACACGTGTACTTTAACTTTGTTGAAGTTTGCTGAGTGTCGACACAGCCTCCTGGTGTGGACACTTTTGCTGTCCACAAAGTTTCTCTGGGTGTCGACACGGCCTCTAAGTGTCGACACTGATTCTGTAGATAATTCTTCACTGTGTGTCGACACTGATTGTATGTGTCGACACTTTTCTTCTGGTGTCGACTCTGCCTTCCTAGTATCGACACAATTACTTCAAGTGTCGACACAGTTTCTCTAGGTGTCGACACAAGCCTTCTTAAGTGTCGACACTTTTCTTCTAGGTGTCGACACATGGACTTAGAAACTTTTATGCTTTTCCTGCAATTACTTAACCTGCACACATAAACTCAAAGCACATCAAATTCACCTTGATGTATATCATTGAGTAGGGTGAGACTTCTTCAAATCAGGTACATATATTTCAATGTACCCAACATGAGTCTCAGGTATACAAATTGCGAAAGACAATCTATGGTCTTAAGCAAAGTCTCAGTGCTTGGTTTGATAAGTTCAACGAAGTTATTTCTGTTATTGGGTTTGTTCGGAGTGCAGATCAATCTTTGTTCATCCGCAAAACCTAAGCTGGTCTTGTTATTCTTGCAATTTATGAGGATGACATTCTTATTACATAGAAGGATAAAAGTGTATGAATATTACAAAGAAGCACCTGCTTCAACATTTTGTTACAAAGGAAATGAGATCTCCTAAATACTTTCTGGGAATTGAGATATCTCAGAAATCTGGTTCCATATTTCTTTCACAGCGGAAGTATGCCTTGAATCTCTTAAAAGAGACATGTCTCCTTGGGGCTAAATCTCCTAGATCTCCAATGGTTATTGGAGATGACAAGTGTTGGAGTGAGGACTTACCTCTTCTTGAAAATATCACCAGATATAGACGGCTTGTGGGAATACTCATTCATCTGATAGTCACAAGACCAAATATTTGTTATGTAGTAGGAAGAGTGAATCAGTTTATGCAAGGTTCTAAGGAGTGTCATCTACAGTTGACTTTAAAGATTCTAAAGTATATGTGAAAGGTGCTCCAGGAAAAGTTCTTCTATTTCAGAAAAGATGATATTTGAAGGTTGAGACATACTCTGATATTAGCTATATAGATGTTAAGGAAGATAGGAATTCTATGTCTGGGTTCTGTACCTTTGTTCAAAGAAATTTGGTCAGCTGGAAGAGCAACAGAAAGAGTGTAGTTTTTAGGTCAAGTGCAGAAGCCCAGTATAGAAGCATGACTCTAACTGCTTATGATCTGAAGTGGTTGTGGACACTTATGCTTGATTTATGAGAGGTTTATTATCATCCTTTTCCAATGGACTATGATAATAAGACAATCATATATATTTCGAGGAATCCAGTCTTTCATGAGAGGACGAAACATATCGAAGTGGGTTGCCACTTCATCAGAGAGGTGATATTGAAGAATCAAATTTGCACACCGTTCGTTACCTCAGAAAGAGAGCTAGCTAACTTCTTCACCAAACCAGTCACTTCTTTTGGGGAGTTTTGTAGCAAACTGGACATAGTTGACATATATGCCCCAGCTTGAGGGGAGTGTTGAAGCTTGAGGATACCGAGCGGTTTGATTCCTAGTCACTACAGACAGCTAGTCTCCTTGTTTTGGCGGTTTGGCTCGGCGGTCAGGAGGTTTGTCTCAGCAGCGACGGCCTGCTGGTTTGTCGCAGCAGGGGTATGATGATTAGCCGCAGTAGCATTTAGGAGGTTAGCCGCAGCAGCGGTTTGTAAGTAAACTGCAGCTGCGGTCTATAGGTTAGCTGCGGCAGCGGTTTGGAAGTTAACCATAGTTGCAGTTTGGAGGTTAGCCATAGCAGCGGTCAGGGGTTTAATCGCACCTGCGGTCAGGAAGTTAGCCGCAGTAGCGGCCTGGAGACTTGTCACGGCAGCAATGGTGGGAGTCCGAAATTACGGTCAGACAGCTAGCAGTTGCGGTCATGTGGCTAGCAATGGCGGTCTGACGGCTTATCTCTTGTCGTTCGAACTGATGAGCAAACAATTTCCTGTTAGATTGAGTTTCACATTAACAATTAACAAGTCTCTGGGTCAGATAATTGAAAATGTCGAAATCTATCTTCCAAATTACGTCTTCAGTCATGGTCAATCCACAAGAATTTTAGTCAAAAACTATGTTATCGAAGGGCATGAGGGCGTGCACACAAAGAATGTGGTCTTCAAGAAGATTTTTTATCGGGTCGATCAGAAGACAACAATAAGTACGATATGACATCAACTACAATTAACCATCAATTAGTTCATTCCATTTCACATGCATATATCAATTAAAAAAAATTTACATTTTGTATGTTATAACTAAAAAATCATTTATTTCTCAAGCTTCCTAGAACACACGATGAATAACATTAGGAAAAGTAAAAATATTGTCATAATATCGAAGAAAACATGATTTAACTGAAGAACTATGCAAAATCAAAAAAGGATAAGGGCATGCCAAGATAAAAAAAAATGAATGTTGAAGAAGAGTAAAGACGGATTGAGAGTTGGAATGAACATGATTGATGCCATATCTCTGTTTCTTTTACCATATATTTTTGTTCATGCTCAGTTGTGATCAATAAATTGAGTTTATAAATATTAAAAAAACTATCATGTTTCAAATTATAAGATTTATTAACTTATTATTTTTTCATGTTTTACTTCCCTTTTTGAACTTTTTGAACTTTTTGAATCCATGAAAACAATAGTTAATGAAGTTCTCTTCTCCACGTCAAATATTGCCCCCAACATAAATGCCGACACTACGACAAATGTTGCTCCACGACAAATGTTGCGTCCATGATAAACGTCGCCCCCAATGTTACCCCCACAACCAATGCCCCCCCACCCCCCACGACAAATGTCACACCACCGAATGTTGATTTCTTGCCGAATGCAGCTCCGGACGGGCTTCACCCACATATGAGTACACTAATAAAATATGAATAAATATTTCTATTTTTTTTAAATGTTCATTTTTATCTAAAAAATCAATTTCTTTTCCTCCCTCTCTTCATATCCCTCTCTCATGTGTATATAGGAGGGCTATAAATATTCCTTTTCTCTCACTTGTCTCTTTCTTTCTCACTTTTCAATGTAAGCCTGAGATCAAAAGCTTTGCACATGTTGATGACTTAAGGCTCCGTTTGGGGGTATTTATTTTCTCCGGTCAAACCGTTACGATCGCTTGAAATGGACCTTAATTAAGGTTCATGCGGTCGCAACCGCTTAGCCGGTGAAAGTAAGTCCCTCCAAACGGAGCCTAAAATTAATTCTACAACTCTAAACTACTTATATATTATAGATAAAGATATCGATTGATAGAGAGAGAAACATGTGAATGTCAGTGCGAGTACTGTCGCGTGAGACACGAGATGTCACCAGTGCATGATGCACGATAACTTCTATATTATAGATAAAGACACGAGATGTCTGTACCTCAGGGGAAAAATGGAGGGGTAGAAACGGTTGTTACCCTGTTAATTGTCCATTTCAGATCTGATCGCACCAGCCAGATTCACATTACTTTCAAGTGCCCACCAAGCATGCCCAAGCACCGGGATTGGATTCAAGTTGGATTAAGGCTCTGTTTGGGACGACTTATGTTGATGAATCAGCTGCTGATTGAAAAATGGAGATTGGACTGAGATTTTATAAAAATAATGATAAATAAGCAGTATGCTGTTTGGATAGTTTGTCCAAAATTGTTGATCTAAAGTTTCATTCAAAAGGGATTCGTTCGTTTGGACATGTTTTTTTGTTTGGACGTGAATTTTTGCTCGGACTCGATTTTTTTGCTCGGGCGCGATATTTTCGCTTGGACGCGATTTTCGCTCGGGCACACTTTTTCCAACCGGGACCGTTTTTTTTACGCACGAGCGCGAATTTTTTGCCCGGTGGCCAATTTTTCGCCCGGGCTCAATATTTTTGCATGCGCGCATTTTTTCGCCCGGGAGCAAATTTTTAATTTTTCACCCGGGCGCCATTTTTTCTCCCGGGTGCAAATTTTTTGCCAGGCCGCAAATTTTTTGCCTATGCAACATTTTGTCCGAGCGTGATTTTTTTATCCGAGCGCGATTTTTTAGCCCGGGTGCGAATTTTTCGTCTCTGCGCGAATTTTTCACATCGACGCGTTTTTTTCGCCAATCGAGATTTTTTCGCTGGGTCTCAAATTTTTCGCTTTATCGCAATTTTTTCACCTGGGCGCTAATTTTTTGCCCGACTGTGTTTTTTTCGACCGAGCGCGAGAAAAACGCGTTTAGACAAAAACAAGCGCTCGGGAGAAAAAATGCGCCCGGGCGAAAAATTGCGACGGGTGAAAAAACACGCTCGCGTGAAAAAATCGTGGCTAGACGAAAAAATCACGCCCGGGAGAAAAAATCGTGTTTGCGTGTTAAAAATTGCGCATGGGCGAAAAATTCGCGCATGAGCAAAAAATTTACGTCGGGGCGAAAAAATCACGCCCGGGCTATAAAAAGGCGCTCTGGAGAAAAAAATCTCGCCCGGGACTGCATCCGGGCGAAAAATCCTGCTCGGCCGAAAAAATTGAACCCGAGCGAAAGATTCGCGCCCGTGCAAAAAATTCGCGCCCGGAATAAATATTCGCGTCAGGTCGAAGCCCGGGCAAAAATATTACTGTTGGGCGAAAAAAACGTGTCAGGGCGTAAAAAACGCCCCCGGGCGAAAAATTCGCGTCCATACTAATAAATCGCGCCGGGCGAATACATTGCGCCCGAAAGAAAATAGCAAGCTCGTGCGAAAATTCCGCGGCCGAGCAAAAAAACCGCGTCTGGGCAAAAAAATCAGGTCCGGGCAAAAAACTTCCCTCGAAAGAAAAATTCTTGTACGGGCGAAAAATTCACGCCCGTACAAAAAAAATTTGTGGTTTTTTTAAGAGATAAATGTTTATGAGAAGTCATAAACTTGACCTAACTAGCCTGTGAAAAACTAACTTATCATCAAATTTAAAATAAATGATTTTCTAATAACTGTACATACAAACAAACATATGTAAAACAGCTTTTGTGTTTTGAATATATATATATCCATAAAGATAAGATGTCCCAAACGGAGCCTAAATTTGGCCATATGGTTGGCCTGAAATTGCCACTTCCCCCCTATCTTCCTTGACCGAATCCCCAAAGGCTGACATCAAAAGGCCGGCATTAAAATGACTGTAGCGCCCAATCGACGTCCAAAAATTTCGCCGCACTTAAACCGGCGTCTCAAACAGGGCAAGATTGACATCAAAAGGCCGGTATCAAGTTGAAATCTTCGGTTTAGCCCTGGGCCCTGGCTGAGTCGGAACCAGTTCCAAGTCACTTTCCAAACTGATTCCAAGTAAAACAGAAAACTACTCAAAATAGAAATAAAGATTTGTTGATGACGGAAGTAGGAAATGGGTTGATTAGCCTTTAGCATAATTGTCGGGCTAACTTATTGGGTTGGAGATCCTCAACAGGGAAGTTATTCATGAAAAATTGGACATCTGGCATAATCAGCACATTCATTTTTGGAATGGCGATTGAGTTCCGGAACTAATTTCAAACTGCTCTGATTTTGATAGGTTTGTTCAGCCATTTTTTATCCGGAGCACGCCTCCTAGGCTTCGTTATGTGGCGGAGAACAAGAAAAAGAACACCATCCTTAATAGGAGTAATACTTAGGTCAGAAGTCTGACGATGCTCTTGTTCCTGCACCAATGAGAAGCCTGCAAAGGAGGAGGGGCCCACGTAATTGTGGCTTGTGGCATACACTTTTGCGCGGGGCTCTCATCATTTCAGGCTTCTCATTGATTATCCTGACCATGCTCATGATCAGAAATCCTGACCCAAAAATTTTCCCCTTGACAGATGACGCAGCCGCCAGCTCTAAATGACGTGTTGAGACAATTTATTAGATTTTGTTTGGGATTCCGGTGCCCAAAGAAGTTTTAAAACTGAGAAATAAATTTTTAAAACAGTGTTTTCAAAATTGAGAAATATATTTGAATAATCTCCATTTGCAGTCACTTTCAAAACTGAAAAATAATGATTCTGTTTGGAAAATCATCATTCTACCCATTAATTCAGATAAAGAGACTGTTGCGGTCTGCTCGAGGCTCTAGGTAGATCAGGCTTACTGGTCCGTCTTAACCCGTCGACCGATCGAGCACACAATCAGTCTGAAAATCACAAAATATTGAGAGAAAGTCTTTTTAACGTGGAAAACCCTTAAACCGTGTGAAAAACCACGTGATCGATTCGGGTCGCGTCAGTCGACCAAACTTCTACTAGAAAGCGTTTAATTATAGGGTCTTTTAAGAGAATCGAGGGCGACAAGCCGCTGCTCGTTCCAATTGGTGGTGAGAGAGATGTTCAGAGGGTGACTAGCAACCGCTCTTGAAACCAAGGATGAGATTTTTCACAGGTGCTCTGAGGACTTGGAGGGCTTCTGCTTGCACTTGGATAAAGGGGCGGAGAAGACTGGTCGCCGATTAGTGAATGACGTGTTCTGGATATGTGGTTGGTGGGCTCCTCGTTGCGGTGAAAGTAGTGTGTGTTGGGCGGAATGACTACAAGCGCTGAGTCGTTAGATGGAAAATGGAGAGAGAAGGTCGTTGAAGAAAAGAATGAGGGAGAAAGAGGTTCGTAGGAGGAAATCCCAAGAGGTAAAGATGAAAATGAAGAGGATCAGGGGTCTATTTATAGATTTTTGAAAAGCTGACCCGATAATTTTACCGGATAACTACAGGGCAGACGAATAAGAAAGCCCGGATTTAAGCACGCGGATTGTCATTTTTAGGGAAATGACGACCCTACCCTCGAGCCAAAAAAAAGTCCACCCTGGAAAACGGGTGGCCGACGGGCTCGGCGGCCGGACGAGACCAGCGACCAAGGCCACAACCCCCCAACCGCCCATAGTCGGTCATCTGAGGCCGACCTCGGGGGGTCAGCCGAGGCCCCCGGCCGTCCGAGTGTCGGGGGGCCCGGGGCCGACCGGCCCTTGTAGGTCAGCCAACCCCCGGCCTCCCAAGCACCGGTTGGCCAAGGGTGCAGTCGGCGTATAGGATCCCATGCGGCAGTTGGGATCCCACGTGTGGTGGTTGGGATCCCACGTGGGGCATAGGAATTCTGGCTATGTGCAACCCGGATTTCTATAAATACGGGTCGACCCCATCATTTGCCCCCCAAAAGTCTTCAGAGTGAAAAGCCAGAGCGAGAGGAGTGCAGGGACTTTTGTTCTCAATCAGATTTGGGGTACTATGGAGGGAGTGAATGGAGAGGCGCGCGATGAAGTGGGTGAAGTTAAGAAGGTATGGTAGGAAGCAAGGCATGTGGAGCGCGGAGGGGGGCTGCTCGGACGTGCGTGTGGCGCGGGGTACACACCCTTATAGAGCACGCGTGTGGGAAAGCATGCGCGCATGTGCGAGGCGCATACCCGCACACAGTGCAGTAGCGCGCGCGGGAGACTATTTGGGCGTGTTTGGCGCTTGTGCGTACGTCTTCCTGTGCACGACTCTCGTTCCTTTATCTATGTATGCGGAATTTGGCGGCGCCTTGCGTTGTCGTGCACAGATTTTTCTGATTCTCCTTTTTGTTATTTTGACGTGTATTTTTTGTTCAGGCTCCAAGGCTTGTTGCACAAGGCCGGCTGATGTGAATGTGTTCTTCACTTACGGTGAAGCAAATCACCACTTAGAAGGGGGAGCGATACAATATTCCTATCGACCTTGAGAAAAGAATTTTGCATGCCGAGTAGCGGGTACTGAATCCTCCGGTGGGGTGGATGGCATTGTGCGAATCGTCGCTGATAACTGGGTTTCAGTTACCACAGTGCGAGGAGGCAGCTGAGATCATGAAGCATTGCGGGGTGCCGACATCTTAGTTTACCCCTCTCACGATGACACGTATTATGGGGTTAGTAGTCTTCTTCCGAGATCATAGTTCGAGATTCTCGTAATAACTTTTCGAAGATTGGTGCGAGGTACGCACTGATAGCGGTGGTTGTGTTGAAGTTCGCAGTAATAAGCATTGGTTGGTGTTCGAAAGCCCGACAGACAGGTTCCATAAAACACGGTGTACGTATATGTACGAAATTGCTGGAGTTGTTGGAACTTTGGAACGCCCTCCCAGATCGATGTCAACGAGTGAAAGGGAGTAAACACGAGTTTACGCGGATGTTGGGATTTGTTGAGCCTCATGAATTGGTGAACTCTCTTTTCATCATTTCTCTCTTTGTGGAGAAGTGCTTGCTTCTATGTAGTCTTTCTGTTAGCCCCGAGCATTCTATAACTGTTCCATTGGACTGTGATCAGAAGAGAAAATTGGTATTCGAAGGTTGCGGCGACTCGACTCCCGCTCGTTGTCCCTCTACTCAGCCGAAGGGGCATTTAGAAGGGGTGGCTCCGTACAGCTCTAGAGTTAATGGAGTTTCACCAGATGTTCTTGACCTTGAGGTATAGGTCTCCTCTGCCCCTAGGTTACTCACGAGGAGGCTCCTAATACGCCTCTATTGAATGGAAAGCATATATCTTTCTCTTTGGCAGTGATGAATAATACGGTAAGTGCATCTATTGGCTTTAATTTTTTTGATTGTTTTTTAGTATCTTATCTTGCTCATTTCGTTGTAGATTGGCATGCAGACTCAGATTACCCTGATATGGAATGATTATTATGTCGGGTTGAAGTACGAATATCTATCACTTTAGGAGAAGTTGTGGGGGAGTAGAGGGTTCTCTTTCTGATTTGAGAGGGAGGCGAGATCGCGACATATCTCGCTTTTGGCAGATTGAGTCGGAGTTGAAGGCTGAAGTGGCATGACTGTAGAAGGAGCTTCAGATGGATAAGTCCTTGGTGGAGCAGACATTGCGAATTTTAGAGAACGTGAAGGAGAACGTCACTGTTGGGATATTGCCCTCAATGTTCCATAGATTTGATTTGAAGAGGCATCACCATCAACACTAAGAGCATAGTTGTATTTAATGTTGGTTAAGCTCATCATATGCAAGATGTTCCTTGGAACAAGGTTAGACATGTTGTCTAAGTGACTATGGCAGGTGGTCACAAGATAGAGAGGTGAAAAGACATAAATATGTCTAAGTCCATAGTAGTTGAGTGAAAGCAGTTCAGTCAACGCCTGATGTCAAAGAAGGATGCTGGAAAAATTGAAAATCGCCTAAGTCCACAGGCATTGAGTGAAGCCAGTTCACTCAACGCCAGATGCCAAAAAGCATTGAGTAAGATGTGGACAGTCAAAGCGTAGCAGTCTGCAAAGCAATTCTGCAGCTAAGTCCACGAGCATTGAGTGAAAATAGTTCACTCAATGCCATATATCAAAAGGCGTCGAGTATAGCTGAGTCTGTCAAAGCTTCAGCATTGGCAAGGAAGAAAATACAGCTAAGTACACATGCATTGAGTGAAGCCAGTTCACTCAAAATCATATACCAAAAAGCATTGAGACAAGCTCAAGAAGTCAAAGCAGTTGAAGATATGTCAAAGAAATTTGGCTAAGTCCAGAAGTATCGAGTGAATACAACTCACTCAACGTTAGAGAAGAAAGCATTGTGTGATGTCAAAGCTCAAGAAAATATGGACATAAAAATCTGTCTAAGTCTAGATGCGTTGAGTGAGGACAGCTCACTCAACACACTCAACGCCTCAGCAAGTTGACAGACTCCATAAAAGTGGTTAAGTGCAGGGGCGTTGAGTGATGAAGGCTCACTCAACGCTCTCAATGCCTAACAGATAAAGAAAGTTGCAGTTAAGTCCAGGGGCGTTGAGTGATGAAGATTCACTCAACACACTTAACGTCTAGCAGTGTAGAAGAAATTGGCCAAGTCTAGAGTCATTGAGCGAAGCTTATTCACTCAACGCCTAATGGTGTAGAGAAATTTGCTAAGTCCATATTTGTTAAGTGAAGGCCATTCACTCAACACACTCAATACATGGATTGAATCTGAGAATTTGGCTAAGTCCATAAATGTTGACGTCAGCAAAAGTCAACAGGATTCAAATTAGTTGCGGGAAAGCTGCAGAACAGGACAAATAGTATTGCAGGTCTACAAGAAGAATTTTTCTATAAAAGCCAAGTTGCAGCCAACAACTTCAGTGGGGCCCACAAGTCATATAGTCGTTGGATGGCGGAAGATAAAAAAACACGATCGGGAGATGGAACTTTAACTTTTAAGGGTTTGCACATTTCAAAAAGCAGCAGCTGGACTTCGTCTTCCTCCTCGCCATTGTTGTCGAGCTTGAAGGAGGAAGTTAAAATAACTGAACTAAAAGTTCAAACCAATTGGCCTGAAAGTTCAACAAAGTTAGCTATTGACATCTTCACCGTCAACGACAAGATCAGAGTAATTTCTGAGAGAGATTGAGGTAGCAGCAAAGGGCTAACCCTAGATGCAGTAGTGCAAGTCTGATAACTTCAGACAAGCCAGTTCAATGAGCTTTATTTCACTGAGGTAATAAGAAGAAAAAGAGCAAGCCTAAGCTGTTGTGACTTCTCAGCCTAACCAAGCCTAATCCTGAAGATCAACTTCTTGAGCTGGGAAGAAGATAGGACTGAGCTTCTGGTTCAATTCAAGAAGAAGCAGAGTTATGCAAGGTACTTCCAGCACAAGTAGTTGTTCATTGAAGATCTATTCTTGTTGCTGAGAAGAAGTTGGGATGAGGTTATCTCAGCTCAGAAAGCAGCAAGGTCTAACCCTAGCTACAACAGCTGGAAGCTGAAGAAAGATAGCAGGTGGTATTTACACCTGCACCAGCAAGTTCAGAGGAAATCTCCGAGGAAGAAGAAACAACAAAGGCCCAACCCTAGCTGCAGCACTTCACAACCTAAGTAGAGTAAATCCCGAAGATCAATTTTTGGTATTGTGAAGAAGAAGATAGGGCTGAGATTATCTTAGTTCAGGAAGCAGTAGGCTCAGGGACTATTTCCCTAGAGTCAAAGTTGGGCTGAGTTCACTCAGTCCAGGAAGGTAGACTTAGAGATCATATCTCTATATTCATATTTCACCAACCCACTTTCATCCCATAGGATCCTTTTGGATCTGGGCTGTAGGTATGAATATATAAAGGCTGAGTGTAGGATCTGGTTGCAGATCTGAGTGTAGGGCCTGTGTGCCTGAGGTAGGGCTTTGGCCTGAGAGTAGGATCCAGTTTGGATTTGAGATAGGGCTTTTGAGTCTGAGATAGGAGAGTCATTCTCTATGAGTTGTAGGGCACTTGTGCTTGAGTTGTAGGATACTTTGGATCCGAGATAGAGCCTTTGTGCCTGAGTTGTAGGAGAGTCATTCTCTCTAAGATAGAGCTATCCTCCCAGCCTGAGTTGTAGGGCCTTTAGGGTTGAGGTAGGTGATCTTTGGATCACTTAGTTGTAGGGCTATGTGGCCGAGCTGTGGGTCTTGGAGGAGACTGAGTGGTCCTGCGGGATCGTATTGTAAGCTCTTAGGAGCCAAAATTAGAGAAGTGTCTTGTCTAACAAGCTGTTAGAAAGGCGGGAGGGAAAGTGGATGTACCCATAATCTGGGGAACCACTATAAAATTGTTGTGTTGACTATGTGATTGTCTTGAAAGCAAAAGTAACTAAATCACTACAGGCCCTAAAACAGATAAATCAAAAGGTAGTCACAAATACTAAGAAACCTATTCATCCACTCTCTAGATGATTTAGCTATCATTGAAATTAAAGACTTTCAAGTGATACCATAGGGAGGTTGCTCAAAAAGGACATAACTGTCTGAGTAGATCCTCGAGGATAGCTAAAAGGTTTGTACTTTTGTGTTTAGGAGTGAACCATAAGGAGTGAAGCTCAATGAAGCTTCAAGTCTGCAGGAAGGAAAAGACCTACATTGGGCTATTGACAGCTGTTGTAGAAGATAAACACTATCTTGATGCTAGGATAGGAATCAGAGCCCCACTATCCTCTGCGTTTAGTGACAGTGACAAAGATGATGTATATCCAAATGCAAGAATAGAGATCAGAGCCCCTCTGTCATATTCGGACAGCGATTCAGAGGAGGAGGATGATGAGGAAGTAGATGCCAGCTGCTTCTATGGGCTGATGGCTATGTCAGATGAAGAATCTTGCCAGGATCAGCCTGGTCCAGATCAGGTAAATTCCTTATCTAGCTCATCCTCAGAATTTGGTTATGAGACATGTCCAAATTCTGATGCTTCCACATCAAGTGCTGATGATGGATCTGAATCAGAGGATGATGTCAATCAATTGATTGACCAATATAGTGCACTTCTGGAGGCTTTCAAGAGAAGGAAGAAGTTTTCCAAGAAGCATGCTGAGGAGATTATCCCTTCAACTAGCTAGTTCCCAGCAGGCTGAGACAACAATCCTGCTATAGTAGAAGGCTAGGGAAGTTAGCCAACTAAAGACCATCTCAATCAGCCAAATTGAGACCATAATCCAAAAGAACAATATCATCTTGGATCTTGAAGAGAAAATCCTAAAGGAAAGAAAGATTGTGGATGAATTCAGTAAGCCCAAAATTGTATTGTCATTGATTGACTCCTTTACCTCTCAAAAAAATGAGAGAGGCTTAGGGTCTAAGTGTAATTCTAGAGTTGGCCATTCCAAAGGGAAAGATAAGGCTCCTGTAGTGCCTCAGGACACCTTTCACCAGGTAATCCTCCTTTCAAACATTTATGACCAATACTGCTTGTATGGTCACTGGAAGAATGAGAATTCACCTTGTAAGAGTACAAGTGTATCTTACAATGGAAGAAGGAAGGGCATGTGTTTGATTGCATAGAAGGCTCCTTATAATGAAGTCCAAATGGCCCATTATGCACCATTTGTATTTGGTGCTCCAGCCCTTACACTCATGGAGAAGGCAGTGACATATTCTTGGGCTCTTCTAGTAAAAACCCAGACAAAGTGTAAGTCAGTCAACAAGGCTGACTTGGCTAGCTCTAAGGCCATTAATAACAAGTCAACTACAAAGAATATCGTTGTTAATGAAACTCAAAGTAAGCAAAGTACTTCTGCTAGTAGATTCACCTTTAGTCAGATTCTTGCTGAGAGAAACAAGAAGGCTACAACACTCCCCTCTGAACAAGCAGCTAGTGATGTCTTGCACTCTTCAAAGACTGTTCAGAAGAGGAGATATAACATCCATGAATGTTGGTGTTGTGGCAAAGTGTGACACTTTGCCATAGATTATTAGCACAACCCAAGTGTGTCAAGGGAAAGGGTGTGTCTTTCTGACAGGGCTGTTGTAGGTAGACATGTGCATTTTTGTGCTAACAAGAACCTAGGACCCAATAATTATTAGGGTTCTAAAGTAAGGTAAACTCTGTTTTGCAGGATAGTCCAAGTGTCCATACCCCTATGTGGTACTTAGAGGTTATTCCAGGAATAAGACTGGCATAAAGAGCCAACTGAAGGATCATACTTCTGTAAAAGATAAACCCAAAGTAAGCTTTGGTGGGTCAGATAGAGGAGTCACCAAAGGCTATGACCTGCAGGTGTGAAGTTGGAGATGGATAAACAAACCATCAAGATTACTCCTCCTACCGCCCAAGAGGAAGAGGATGGTGTGATGTTGTGAGCATTCCTAAAGAGGGACAAACTACGCAGGCATTGGATGAAAACTAGCTGGATCCATCTGTTAAAGTTTGGTGGTTTGTATTTCTAGTCGGGCGGCAAGTTGTTTGGGTGGTCTGGCGGTTTGTCTGGGCGGTCTGGTTGTCCCGTGGCTTGTCTATACAGATGTGGTCTGATGATTAGTCGCAACTGTGGTTTGGTTGTTAGTCATAGTAGCAGTCTGATAGTTAGCCGCAACTGCGGTCTGGAGGCAACCCGCAGTTGCGGTCTAGCTGTTTGTCCCAACAGTCTGATGGCTACATACATCAGCGGTCTGGTGACTTGCCGCAGCTGCGGTCTAATGGATTGCTGCAGCAGCTATCTGATTAGTCACAACTGCGGTCTTGTGGCAACCCGCAGTTGCGGTCTGGTGGCATGCCTAGCGGTCTGGCGGCTTTCCTCTATTGCTTCTGGGGGATCTCAGTTGTTCTGTATAGTGTGTGGTTTGACCTTGTCAAATCGCATAGGCCGCGCGACTTGTATTTAGTCCCACATTGTTTGTTTTATTCTCTCATCTCCCCCCATTTCTATAAATAAGGGGGCATACCTATGTAATAATTTTCTTTTGGAGCAATAAAATTTGTGATTTATTTACCTCTTGGCCGTTTTCTCGCTCATTTTTCACATGGTATCAGAGAGAATCGATCCTTTTCTACAATCAAATTGTGGTTTGTTTGTTAAACTGCACCGACTTCTTCTGGTTTGCTTCTGGCGCCGGCTTCTTCCTGTTTGCTTCCCACCCTTCCCTCCCATGCTTATCGCTCTCTTGTGCTTTCTTCTTTGCGCGTGTTCTGTTAGCGCGGCTTCCTTTGCTTAGTCGCATTTCGTTGCGGTTTCTCACTTGTTCGCTGCTTCTTCTCTTCTCTGTTGCGGGTTCCATATTTTGGTCGCGACATCTTCCTTGCTACTGATGTGTTTTCACTATGACCGTGCGGACTTGCTCTCTTCTCTCTTTCTTTTTTTCTTTCTTCTTCTTCTTCTTTGCGGCTTCTTTTCTTGTTGTTGTGGCTTCTCTAACCATTGCGGGCTCCACATCTCGATCGCGGCCTCTTTTCTTGCTGCTGGTGTGGTATTACAGTGACCGTGTGGTCTTCCCGCGCGGTTTGTTCGCTGCTTGGTCGTTGCGACTTCTCATTCCTCGCGCGGGTTGATTTCTCTTCTCGCACAGTCTCTTCTTGGTTTTCTCCTCTTGGTGTATAGTTCTCCCCGACTTCTTTTCGAACAGTGTGTTTTGATTCTCTGCCTCTCTCTTTATTTTGATCGCTGACTTTCTGCGACTTATTTCTCATCCTATTTGGTTTGGCTTCTTTAGACGGCTTGTTTCTAACAGTGCGGTAAGTTTTTCTTCCTTCTAGTTTCTATTTTCTTTGAGATGGTTTCTCTTCTCTCCTCTACAGCTCGTTCTCTTTTGGCCTCCTCTAGTAAGTGGCTTATTGACTCTGGTGTCACTTGTCACATGACCTGCAACTCTCATTTATTCTCCTCTTTGCATGAATAGAATAGGTTGTCTCCTATTGTTATTACAGATGGTACTTCTGCTCATGTGCATGGTGTTGGCACTATGCGTCTCTCTCTGTCTTTGCTGCTTGAGGACACTGTCTATGTCCCTACTTTCCCGTGTAAATTAATCTCTGTTCATGCTCTTTCTTTTCACTCAGTTAAATTGCACGGTTACTTTTACGGGAACCACTTGTTCTTTCTCTGATTTTGTCTCTAAAGCTACGGTTGCTACCGGGACTGCCAGTGGTGTCCTCTTCTTTCTTGACCACGACGTTGCTCTTTCTGTTTCTTCATTTCTTCAGCAATGACATCGTCGTCTAGGCCATCCTCCTTCTCACCTCATTCATCAACTTTTCCTATACCTTCCTTCTGAGGATTTTTCTTTGAATTGTGAAGCCTGTCAGCTTAGCACACATCATTGCTCTCCTTTCCCAGCACGAACATGACGTAGTTCTTCGCGTCCTTTTGAACTAGTTCACTCTGACATCTAGGGTCCTGCTTCGACTACTATTGTTGGTAGAGGTAGCTTATACTTTGCAAGTTTCATTGATGATTTCTCACTATGTGGCTGTATCTCCTGAAAGATCATTCTGAACTTTATATTGTGTTTACCGCCTTTTATAATGAGATCTTGACACAATTTAAGGTGCTTATTCAAGTTCTTCATACTGATAATGCCAAGAAATATATCAGCCGACAATTTTCTGATTTTTGTGTGAACCATGATTTGCTTCATCAAACTTCTTGCCCCTATATCTCTCAACAGAATGGCGTTGCTAAACATAAGAATCATCATCTTTTGGATGTTGCTCGCAGTCTTTTGTTGCAAATGAATATTTCTCGGTCCTATTGGGGTCATGTTGTTCTTTTCGCATGTTATCTTATGAATAAGATACCCTCATCTGTTCTTCAGGATAAGACTCCATTTTCTAGTTTGTATCCCGGGGCCAAACCATTTCCTTTACCTCTTAAAATTTTTCTGATGTACGGTATTTGTTCACATACATTCTCCTGGTCGTGACAAACTTTCTCCTTGTCTTGTTAAATGCATATTCCTTGGTTATTGTCCGACTCAGAAGGGATATCGTTGTTTTGATCATATTTTGTGCAAATAATATGTGTCTGTTGATGTTACCTTATTTGAAGATACACCGTATTTTTCTCCTACTTCTTCTCTCTTGCCTTTTGATACTTCTTCAATTCCTATTTTCTCGGCACCTCTGCTGGAACTAGCTCTTTCCACAACTATTTTTGTTGCACCGTCTCTTTCTCTTGAGACAGATTCTTTGCCCTTGGAGCCTTCTGTACCTGTTGCCGAGCCTCTTCTTTTTTCTGGCAGTGAATTGTCTCCTTTGGACAAGAGTGATCTTGATCTTCCCATTGCCCCGCGGAAGTGTGTTCGACAATACACTAAGCATCCTATTGATGTGGTTGTCTCCTATGCCCAGCTTTCCCCGGATGGCAAGTGTTTTGCTTTTGCTATCTCTTCTACTGTTATACTGGCTACGTATCAAGAAGCTCTTGCCATTCCTTAGTGGAAAGCCGCTATATACGAAGAAATGAACACATTATCTGAGAGAGGTACTTGGAATCTTGTTCCCCCACTTCTGAGTATTGATGTGGTTGGCTGTCGGTGGGTCTTTGTTGTTAAGTATCTTCTAGATGGTTCAGTTGATCGCTATAAGGCGAGGCTTGTGGAAAAAGGTTTTACTCAGACGTATGGGGTAGATTTCTTTGATACTTTTTCTCTCATTGCTCACATCAGCACTATACACGTTCTTTTCTTTGTGGCTGTTAATCGACACTGGGAGATGTCTCAGTTAGATGTGAAGAATGTCTTCCTTTATGGTGATTTGCAAGAAGTGGTTTACATGGAGAAACCTCCTGAGTATATTAATCAGGGGGAGTCTTAGGTATGCAAGCTTCGGAAGGTGATTAATGGTTTAAAGTAGAGTCAACTAGCTTGGTTTGAAAAGTTTAGTGGAGTTGATTCTCTTATTGGGTTCATTAGAAGCTCTGTTGATCATTCGTTATTTAAATGCAATACTTCTAAAAGACTTGTAGTTCTTGCTGTATATGTTGATGATATTATTCTGATTGGTGATGATAAAGAAGACATTGATCCAGTCAAACGACATCTTCGATAACATTTTTTACTAAGGATATGAGATCTCTGAAGTACTTTCTGAGCATTCAGATTTCACAAAAGATGAAATCAATGGTTCTTTCACAGCGAAAGTATGCGCTAGATCTCTTAAAGGAGACCGGTCTTCTTAGCACGAAACCTGCTCATTGCCCGATGGAGGTTATAGATGATAAGTCGTGGTCTGAAGATTCTCCTCTTCTTCTAGATAACACTATATACAGACGTATTGTTGGCAAACTCATATATCTAACTGTTACTATACTATATATCTGTTATACGGTTGGAAAGGTCCGTTAGTTTATGCAGAATCCTATAGAGTGTCATCTTCGGTCTGCCATGAAAATTCTGGAGTATGTAAAGGGGTCTCCAATAAAGGGTTTGTTATTTCAGAAGAATAAGCATCTGAATATTGAAGCATATTCTAATGTCAGCTATGCTGATAACAAAGAAGATAGAAAGTCTACATCAGGTCTTTGCACCTTTGTAAGAGGAAACCTTGTTAGCTGGAAAAGCAAGAAGCAGACAGTAGTTTCAAGATCAAGTGCTGAAGCAGAATATAGGAGCATGACTTCAACTACCTGTGAGTTGAAATGGTTACGAGTGCTTATGCTGGACTTGGGAGAAGTCTATGATCATCCTCTTCCTATGTTCTGTGATAACAAAGCCGACATTTATATATCAAAGAATCCTGTCTTTCATGAGAGGACAAAGCACATTGAGGTTGACTGTCATTTTATTAGGGAAGAGGTGTTGAAGAATCAGATATGTACTCCCTTCATCACTTCTGATAAAGAATTGAAAGACTTCTTCATGAAACAAGTTTCTGCTTCAGATGTTTGTAGCAAGATGGGTATGGTTGATGATGAGTCTGATTTATATAGTGTTTTTCAGACTCATCTGAGCATATTATCTTGCATGTGCACTACCTTTTCAATTGAAAAAGTCATACTTTTGCTTCGATCTTCACTTAGCCAATTGTGCACTGTTTTGTCCCAAGGGTGTGCAATTGCACATTCTGTTGTTGAGGGTATGCACATGGTACTCCCCAGGGGCTCTTTCCAGTTGTTTTTGTTGCATTTCTGCTTTGCTGGAGGGTCCTGTTTGCTTTTATTTGTTTGTATGTAGGTGGTGTGTTTTCCCCAAAGCTGGAATGCAGGTTTGAGGAAAACACACGGTCGTGCGTTTTCTTAGCAGACGGTCCTTTGTGATCGTGCGTTTTGTTTTTGTAGGAGAAACGTCGAGTGGAGCTCGACGAATTTCGTCGAGCTGAGTTCGACGATCCTCACGCACGGTTGACGCATGATTTCTTCGGAACCGTGCGCGAAGAAAACACACGGTTTTCCTGTAGCTTTCTAGTTCCTCCCATTATGTGGTTAATCGTGCAATTTGTTCATGCACGGGCGGAAGCGCTCGTGCGCGGGTAAAACGCACAGTTCCACCTGCTTATCTTATTTTCCTGATCTCTGTCGCTACCCGTGCAATTTCCTTCAAGCACGGGTGGAAGCGCCCGTGCGTGAAGTAAAACGCATGGGTCAATGCTTCATCATCCACAAGCTTGGGTTGGAAGTTAATAACGCACGGTTATCGCACAGCCGTGCGCCAAACCGTGCATGCCTATTTTTCTGACCTGCTTCTATTTAAAGTGCAGATTTTCCTCCATGAAGCGACATATTTTCTCCCCCGTCATTTTTCGCCTTCGAGGAAGGGTTCCACCATTTCACTTCATCTTCCACCTTAGGGAGGTGCTCCGGGCAAGCTTTCAACGCCATATTCATGCCAGAGGTTCCTCTCGGCCTCCTCCTTCATCCTTGAGCTTCAAGAAGAGTTTGACCTAGCTTCCTCCTTCAAATTAGGAGAAGTTGTGTCATCCTCCACCGGATCGTGACACGTAGAAGACGGGTCCATTGGGAGTGAGTGACAGCCTCCTCTACCCCGGTCGTAGTTGAGGACCGAGCTAAGACACGGATTGACAACCCGACGATTCCTTCTATGAATCTTCAGCAAGACTTCGGATCTGGTCGATCTCGTACACTCTTTTCCTCTTGTTGTTGATAGTGTAGTTTAAACTCTTGTACTTGATGAAGTGTGTTTAGTTTGTAAAATGTTTGTATATAATCATGTCTATGTGATTTTATATTTTCGTTATTTGCTTGAGGTGCGCCATTTCCTTCCGCCACCACCTCCGGTTCTACCGCTCTAGCGATTGCTAGATGCGTGTGTAGCGACGAGGTGCTCTCGACCCTCATTCCGCCATTCTAACCACCTCATCTGCAAGCCTACTCGTCCATCCGCCCAGCGATTCGGTGCATAGCGGCCCGTGTAGTCTTCCATCCCGTCTGGCGAAGCATCGCATAGCGGCGTTGCAAAGACGTAGTTTTTAGTGTTTTACTTTATTTTTCCGCAACAATCAAAACCCCCTTCGTAAAAACGACCTAAGGACTTCAATCTCAAGTCCTCCTCAAAATTAACTCCACCTTACTGTGTTCCCTCGAGATCGATACTTGTGGGAATTCGCCCATTTTATATTACTTGTGCGACCGATACACTTACCGTTAAACGCATCAAGTTTTTGATGCCGTTGCTAGGGAACACAGTCGTGTGTGTTTTTGGAGCGGGAGATATGAGATAGATGCTTTTTCCATTTGTACATCACATGTTTATTCTTTGCTTTAGTTTTTTTGAATTCATTGCTTATTTTTTTGTTCCTTTTATAGTTTTAATTTTTGAGCAGCATGCATTCCTTTTCTTTTATCTGCTGGTGTGTAGTTAATTTTTACTTAGATTATTTCTGTTGGTGAATTATTCCTTGTTGCACCATGTATTCTTATATGAATATCTGTTGCAGATGGTGCAGGGATTATAGGCATAGTTGTGATGAGTGCCCCAATGAAGATAGTGAGCATATTTCTCGTAGTTCAGTGTATGGAGCACCGTCCTCTTATGGTACTTCATACACCGTACCCAAGTCTTATGGTCACTTCTCTTCTACGCCTTCACCTTTTTCTTATTCCTCTCCGGTCCCACCTGGACCGAGGAGTAATGGAAAACAATGTTTGTGTTGTCGTAGCACCGAGCACATGTTGAAAGATTGTGCAATATTTCAGCGCCAGTTGGAGGAGGATGATGAACTGGGTATCCGATTCGTTCCACCCACCTCTCAATTGGTTGCCCCTTCTGATTCTGATGATATATTCGCAGTACCACCTTGTCTTTGGGGGACTGCTGCAGATATACCCATTAGACTTTCTGTTGATCAGTGTGACGACATTGTGGTGTCGTCTCTCCCTATGCATTCTTCCCCCCTTTTGGATTCACCCCCGGAGGAACCCGCACATATTTTATCTGATGTTGTTGTTCCTCTGCTTTCTTTGCAAGAATTAACTATCTCAATTTTTAGTGAGTCGGTTGATGATACCGGCGATGATCTATGCTTGGATCCTGCTGGGAGTGAGACCGAGACAACTTCCCCTATTTCTGATTATTTTAGTTTTTCATCTCCTTTATTTCTTGATCCCCTTTCTGTATCTGAGCCTATGCAGGTTGAGTCTCAGCGGGAGCTTCAGGAGGACTTGGAGCTTTCAGCTCGAGTCATGGATGATAACATGCTCTTTCGTGAGGAGGTTGATTCCTCCTCTGCTGAGGAAGCTCCATTTATTGAAATCTCCTCCTGTCATCTCCATGTAGACGATACCTTGCTGGGCAAGGATTTATTTTGTGATAAGATGAGCGAGGACCAGCGCTCCTTCTCTTCTTATTTCTTATTTCCTCTACCTGTGTTGGACATGTATTATTATTTAGGTAAAGGGGTAACTGCTTTATCGTCTTATCGGTATCCGTTATCAAAACGGTTAATGGAACAGTTATATGTGCACTTTTATTTTCATAGACCCATTAGCTAGAACCTTTTCGTAGCCGAATAAGTCGTGCTGGGATGACAATAATCCCAGTACTTATCTTATATTTTCTGCATTTTTATTTTTCATGTCTATCTTAGTTTTCGTATTTCTTTGTATTTTGTATATTTTTCTTTTGTTTTTACGGAGCTCACCCCTGTAGGTATTCATGGCAAATCGTATTGGCGGGGTTGTGATTCTTCGTTTTGCGGAGCTGCTTCTGTTTTTCACGCGTCTTCTGGTATGGTCACTAGCTGAGCATTGAGTAACCTTTTCCCTTGTCTACATCTGATTTAAATTTCAATATCATACACTTTGTAGCTTAGTTTAAGTCTAGGAGAGAGCCAATATTTGTTACCTTTTACACTCGAACATTTTATTTGCATACTAGAAGCTTTTATTGTTTTATTTTGATTAGTTCTTTGCATCGCACGCCACTACACCCACATGAGCGCGTGCTTAGCTGTTAGTGTGCTGCGAGTTAAACTCATTTCTTTTGTATGATTTGGGAAAATTATTGTGTTGGCATAGGATTGTGAGACAGAGTAAAATGTTGACCATGCTGTGCTCCTAGTCATGGGCTCTCGTCTCATGTAGAAATTGGAGTAGATTTAATTTTTCTGTATACTTATAGTTTTATATTTTTCAAAATGCGTAAATACTCTTTATTATGCTAAAAAAATTGTTGAATCCAGTGTCAATCCGACGGTAGCTTAGGGATGTGTGTAGACGGCCGTTAGATTCTTATTGCTCGAGTCAGGAGGATGAATAGTCTTTCTCGTTGGCTAAGAACTTGCCCCAAGCTATTCTTGAAGCATGGGTATAGGTTAGTTCATTTGCATGAGCGTGATGTAGGCCATCATTTTGGCCTGGTTGAGATTTGTACCGTTCCTAACTCTTATCCTCGCTAGCCCCGTTGTGCCTACCCATTCTTATGATTCAGCTCCACCATTATTTCACCAAAGCCTCAAAGCCGATCCTAATCGCACTCCCAAGTCGAGCTTTATTGTTTTACATTTTCATTTTGGGGTGTTGATATGGTGATATTCCTTGTGAATATGTGGATGTGCACCAAAGTTTTTATTTGCTGAAATTGTGAAAATAAAAAGATGATTTGAAAAAGAAAAAGAAAAGTAAAAAAAATGATGTTAATTGTGAA